>JAFLJL010015914.1:0-38196 GCA_018398815.1 Conus ventricosus | reverse complement strand
TGCTGAAGCTCTAGATACTAATACACAAGTTTGCTAACACTTACATGGAGAACAAAATTGATACTCCACAAACAAATCTGCTGCTTTTTTTTTTCTTAACTCTTTCATCCCTGTCAACCACTAGAGCAGTTTGACAAATCTTCTCCTTTTATTCCTGAAAACCGCCTCAGCGGTTCAGAGAAATATACTCCTTTCCGTCTGGCAACCCACTGCAGCGGTTCACGCATTGAAATTTGCGCCCACCTGTCACATGGTTGGCGCGTCATAGCGGCCTTCGCCTTGTACAGGACTCGCAGGATGTTTAGATAAGTCATGCCTACTTACTTCCTCGGCGTAGGAAAGTGTCTGGAACCGAAATTTTGTCTTGACTTGACCATGAGAGCACACTGTTTAGTGCCTACTGAGAAGATGGAGGGTAAAGAAAATGCAACAGCAATCAGTTTTCTGACAACAAAATTTACAACAATTTAGCCGATGACTTCGATCTGTTTGATCTAACAGAAGAAGAGAGAGCAGAACTTGCCAATGCCATCAACGAATATGACAGTGATACTGGTGATGAATTGGATGATGAAAATCTTCCACTTAACTACAATCGGCCACAATTTGACTGGACAGGTGGGGATTTCACTGAACCATGCACACCTCGAAAAACTTCAAACGGCACCCCGGTCCTGTGCGCATACTCGATACGTCAATGAAGGCAGTGGATTATTTTCAGCTGTTCGATTCTTGATACAGTCCTTTCAAAGCTAGTCAGTTTTGCAAACGACAATGCAAACACTAAACGGCAGACTGATCCAGAAAAAAACAAAGGCGAGTGGAGAGGTGTTGGAAAAGATCACACCTGTGTGGTATGTGTCGCACGACACAAACAATATGAGCAGACCTTCCAATACCTAAATGGCTTGTCAGTATCTTTTGCAACTGTTCTCAGTATTTTCAAGCAGTTGCCAGTATTTTCATCGCATGCACGGCATAATCATGTTAGATATTTATTATATTATTTAAATGAGAAAAAAACCTATAAACATAACCCCTGCATATAGTATAATGTACATGTACACACAACATACAGACATTATTAAAATTATAGCTAAAAATCATTATAAAAGAACCATGGTTCACTAGCAGTCATACAGACACACAGAAGAGATACACAGGGGGGAAAACATGATGTCGCACAAAAACACAAACATAAGCAAAGGAGTAGGCCTACCTAATTGTAGATTAATGTTGTACAAGTAATCCATTCAGCTTCAGTTTCTGGTTTAGTCACAGGGAAGGTCAGTCTTTGTTGCACAAATAATCCATTCAGTTTCAGTGTCACAATAATACTACTTCATAGGCATAGCTTTCGGCAATTTTATTGCCTGGAAACATAGCTCTGAACAAGGGCCCAGCATGGTCGGAAGCACTCAGTGGAATGTTGTGCTCCACGAGGAAGTGAGTGAACAGGGTTTCAGCACGAATCACATCCTGCTCATCACATTCTTCTTCTTCTTCTTCCAGATGGGGATGTTTAACCTGCCCCGTGCCCACAGTCTTCAAGTAGACTATTCTGGCACACAGGTTGCATGCATTGTGTATTTTCGTGTAGCCGGTACTCACCCGTCTTAGGACATGAGCATCGGGATCTTTAGAGTCCGTGTATGGTCTTTAGTGCATGTGACACAGACTAGACCTCGGTTTATAGTCCCATCCGAACGACTGTATGGGGGGATGGAGTCAGAACCAATGTTAACTCCGAGGGAAAAATCCCCCTAGACCAAAATTCGAACCCGCAACCCCAGGATCACGAGTCCGGCGCTCTACCAACTGAAGAGACAGAGTCGAAAAAATTGGTAACTTTGGACGATTGCACCAGAGCTGCTCCTTTTTTCGTATGTCTTGCCGACTTCACGTGCCTGCCAACATCGTTGGCGCCACCGGCACTAATTACAAAGTCGAAATCGCACACCGTGCATCTGGCAAAAGTTGATCCAACTTTGGATTCCACTATGCACGGGTACGTCTTAGTGTACGACTTCAGGAAGTGCTGATCTCGTTTCTGTTGCTTTTTTCCTCCACTGCCTGATGCCGTTGACTCCTCGATTTTCCGCTTTTGCAAAGTTTTCTCCATTTTTCCCCCCTCGATTAAACTTGGACAATCTCTGGATAGTAGAACTTTCAACCGGAAAGCAGAAGCAACTCAAAAGTTTCGTTGATTGGACAAAAGTTGGAATATCTTAACGCAACAGCTAACGCGATTGGTCGATGTTGAGGCAGGCAGAGGCTAAAAATAGCCATTCCATTGCCATGTTCGTCGCACACAAGCCAAGCCTTCCTTTCCCTTCTCTCTCTCTGTCTCTCTCAACCAGTGTCTGTGTAGTCGAAACACACGACTGAGCCATTCCATTGCGATGTTCGTCGCACACAAGCCAAGCCTTCCCTTCCCTTCTCTCTCTCTGTCTCTCTCGACCAGTGTCTGTGTCGTGGAAACACACGACTGGAACGGTTTTATTATACCATTCTCGAGCTTATTTTTGGGAGATTTTATCTCCGTATTGATTTACAGTCGATCGTATTTTCCGTATTTTTCTTCTTCTCCGTACGAAAATACGGTGGGAACGGGACGGTTGGAAGGTCTGTATGAGTCAACACACCCTGGTGTGAAATACAGTGACGATCCGTTCAAGAAAAGCAAGACAACAATGATGTGCGAAAAGTGCAATGAATATCTGTGTTGTAATAATCAGAAAGATTGTTTTACGGTATACCACCCCCGTGTTTCCTTTGTGTGACACCTGGTTTCATGTGTGACACTTTGACACTGTGACACTAGCAGTGCATCATTTTCTAAGACTGACATGTTGTGTGTTGTTTGTTGACATTAACTCGAAGTTTGACTTTTGGACAAATACTGTACAAAGACCACTGAATTCAGTAAGACCATAGTGCAGAAGGAGTACTGTTAGGACATTTTTATCATTGCTGTGCATTTTTCCTTGGACATGGTGACACTGTGACAAAGACACTTGTGAAGCATTCTTTGAAGTGGATTTACCGGCGGACATCAGACTGTGAGTTACACGCATGGCTTTTGCTGCTCGCATGTTTTTGAGCACTGTACAACATTTTGTTTCTTTAAGTTTAAATTAATTAGTAGTTGTCACCAGTCTTGACACCTGTGTCACCAAATATGCGACAAAGGGTAGGAAAACCGGATCAAAATGTGCTGGCACCGTTTCTGTACACAACGGTGTATGACACGCTATAGTCGGTAGAAACACCAGTCGCACAAAAGAATCAGAAGTACACACTCTATTCTTTGTTTACTTTTTTCCTGGAAACCCAGGAAAGATGGGTACTGCTTGTAACTAAGAAACAAAGGAATAAGGGGAAGTAATGTCCGACAGACAACCAGGATGAAAGAGTTAAAAACAAACAAGTGAAAGAAAATCACCATGTACTGTTCCTTCTGACAATACTTAGAGTCTACAGTCTGCCATTCCCACTTAATCAAGTGAAACCTGCTCTGCAAACCTGCAGCGATTCTGCTTATGGCCTTGATGACATCCATTACCAACTTCTGAAATATCTTCCAGAAAGCTATCTTCAGGACCCTTCTAAAAGTATACAATCACATCTGGACCGCCTGTAGGTTACTGTCCACCCTCCTGGCAGCTGGCCCTCATCATTGCTATCCCTAAGCTCCAAAAGATTTGACCTATCACAACTAGTTCCTAATAGCTGTAACCAGCTGCCTTTGCAACTAATGGAAAGAGTGGTCAACTCTTGTCTGATGTGGAACCTGGAAACCAAGTCACATCCAGCACTTGAGAATTTATTGTCAAAAAGCAAACAATTTAGGTTGTGGCACATATGGATTTGGAAGCTGATAAAATTCTTCTCCATATCGACTCACTGGATTTTGCCTGTATTGTCTACAATTCTGCCAGAACTCCCTACCTCAGAGCTCTGGATCCTATCCACCATTGGTAGTCGTGCGTGATAGCCCAAATTTCCTGACATTACAGTGACAACCCACCATCGACTTTTCTCACCCTGGAAATCTGCTTTGATCTGGTCATGTACTGCAAAGACTCCTCCAGCTTTTCAGATCAGCTGGACTTTGTTCTGTAATTTCAATCTTTCAAAAAATATTAAATGATGACTCCAAATCTGAACAGAAAGTTGCATCTGTTGAGTATTGTACAACAGTTCCTTCTCATAGATGTTCTAAATACATTACACAGACTGCTCCATTTACGCTGCTGAGCTCAAACCACTTACCCTGGCACTTCAAATGATCTCTAAGTCAAAACATAAAGACTTCCTCACATTTACGCTGCTGAGCTCACACCACTTACCCTGGCACTTCAAATGATCTCTAAGTCAAAACATAAAGACTTCCTCACACTTTCTGACCCGCTTTCGTTTTTGGTAGCCATTGCTGGCCATGATTTCAAGCATCTTTAGTTGCTGAATTTGTTTGAACTGTACACCTACCTGAAATGAGATGGTTACGACACAGGTTTTGCTGGGGTTCCTGGTCATATCAGCATTCAATGCAATAAAGTGGTTGATCAACTTGCCAAGAAAGCTACAAATATAGAGTTGAGCAAATTTGCTATCTCTCACACTGATCTGAAACTCAAAGCTCATGATTATGTCAAATACCTCTGGCTAGAGGAATGGAACTTGCAGACCGATCATAAACTCTTCCAAGCCTGTCCTAAACTCTGCATGCCACTAGTAGCTATAAAGAAAAAACAGTCCTGTGCAGTTTGCAATCAGTCCATTCCTTCTAACCCACCTGTATCTTTTAAAAGGTGGAGAAGCTTCATGGTGCATTCCATGTGATATAAAATAAGTTATTATAGAGTATAGGGACTTGCATGATGTCAGACATAAACATTTTACGACAGACTCCATGAAACTCTAGTTCAGAGACATTCCACCTGATGTCATTTTTGGGTTTCTTAAAGATAACATCTTCCATCTAAGACTTTCAATGAGAAATGTTTTAAAGAAATTCTGGTATGTTTTTAGAAAGTCTGTTTTAATGAGTTGTGTGTCTATGTGTGACGTCAATGTAAATTATGACGTCAACTTGAAATGACATAGGAACATGATGAAAATAATAAAAGTTTTGACGGAAGAGGAGAGCAAGAACTAACGGCCGAGGCTTTGGTGTCCAGCCTACTTTATTTTGTTTTAATCGTTTTCTCCGTAGTGTTACTATGTGGAGAGGCTGACTTTCAAGTCAGTAGTGCGTCGATGTTCAGTGTGTGTGTATGTGTGATACTTCTGATGACGATACCAGCGAAATATGTACCAGGAAATGTATTTGTTATAAAAATGTTGTGAATGCTGTGTCGCCGAAAGTGACTTAAAAATCCTGCAAGAATATTTATGTGCTCTAATTGTACCACCTCATGTGTGTCGGTGGGCCGAGTTTATTGATGTGAACATTGTAATATCAACACACAGAGAAGCTAATTAATTTTTGTTTTAGATTAACAATACGTCGAATTGAAGTTTATTCTGTTCTATGGGACTTTGCTGAAATCGTGTTCTCCGGGGATTCAATATTGATTGCTGTGCCTTGTGAATCTGCAGTTCTTCTATGGTTTACTGTGCTTTATGAATCTGCGGTTCTTCTTCAATGGATTGCTGTGCTTTGTGAATCTGCAGTTCTTCTGTGGATTACTGTGCTTTATGAATCTGCGTTCTTCTTCTGTGGATTGCTGTGCTTTGTGGATCTGCGGCTCTTCTGCTATGGATTACTGTGCTTGCCAGCAACTGACTCATGTCAAAGACAAAACGGACCCCCTCAAGCAGTGTGGTGTAGTGTACCAGGTAGGGTGTCAAGACTGTACCCATACCTACATTGGGGTGACAGCAAGACCACTCACCACCCATCTACAGGAACACCAAAACCGATCTACTTCTGCCATACATGAACATTACAAGCCACAGGCCACAGTTTCAGCCCCCAAGAAACCAAGATCTTATCTACAGAGCCCTTCCTCACAAAAGAAAAGTTAAAGAAGCCATCGAAATTAAGACCAGACGCCCCAGCCTGAACAGAGATCAAGGCTTGAACTCCCCCCCCCCCCCCCCCCCCCCATCTACAATCAGATCCTGACAACCGTTCACCCCACACAACAGTCGTCCCATCAAGCCTCACTGCCACAACAGCAACAGTGAGCTGAAGAAGACAGGGCGACCCTGTCGAAATATTCTCCAAGTAAGTTTTTGATTCTGAGTCTGTAACTACTTTCCTAATGTCGAATCCAGAATCCAGAAACCTATATTCTTATTTAACCTTTTCTTGTTGTTGACTGGACACAGAGGCAAGTGATGGGCAAGAGAATCCCACTATTTGTAGGACGGGTGTGTTCCCGATCTATATGGCAGACCAGGAGTTGCCAGAGAGGAGAATAGGTCTCTTGACTTGGGTCGAGATAGTAAGTATTTTTCAACCTTGGTGGTTGAAACGGAAAACATTGTTTTCAGAGCGATCAGAGAGTGGTCGGCAAATTAGCACAGACAGAAGTCTGCTAGGGATTTTGTTTTGTTGTGATACTGATCCCCTACGGAAAACCTCAGTATCCAACCAGTGGATCATACCTACCTCCTGAAAGCTTGATTCCCGCTGGTGGAATTTTTACACAAGAAATAATTCTTATGGAACTATTTAGTGTTCCAAAAGAAAGAACAAAAAATCCAATGCTTTATGTGTGTACATTGAAAAAGAAAAAGGAAGTTAATGCAAATAATTCATAGTGTATTATACCTTGTACACTGAAAAAGGAAAAGGAAGTTAATGGCAAATAATTCATAGTGTTTATGAAAAATCGGAACAAAACTTGTCATCAGATTTACATGCTGTGTTAGTATTGATTGTCATTGTGAAACTTTTCAGTTTTCGTTTTGGTAAAGGGAGCATTAAAAAAGTGGATTCTTGTTTCTTCAGTCTCTCCTTTGAATGAATGGAGTAGATGCGTGCGTATGGAGTAAACATGTTGTGTTTGTGATTGAGTGCATGCAAATGCAGTTGGTAACAGTGTGTAGTCTACAAACGTGTGTACGCATGCTCCTACATGCATGTATGTGTGCATGCATGCTTACATATATATGTATGCCTGTGTATAAAGGCACGCATGTGTTCTTGTATACATGTGCGTGGTGTGTTTGTGTGCATTTGACTCTTTGTGTGGAACAGCTGTTTAGAATATGACACAATTATTATTGACCAAAAATACTACTAATAATAATAACAAAAATAAATAACAATAACAACAATAATTATAATTATGATTACAAAAATTGAGAAAAGAAGCTAATTAATAAGTAAAAAAAACAGAAGCATATGACATAAAACAATGGAAAGATAAGATCTGATGAAACGAAAATGGGGGAGGGAGGGGGGAGAGGTAAAATAAACAACAAATATGTCATCAAGTTCATTAATGGCGATCACTTACTAACCTTCTTTATCAATGTTGTCATCAGTGACTGTAATATGGATCTCAGGCTGGTGCGACTCTGCCCACTGTCCGTTGAACATGCTGTCAAAATATTTGCACTGAAAAGAAGAATGAATAAAATCAAACTAACAGGAAGAAGACATCATAAAACCGCTGACTGAATTGGATGAACTTGTTAAACTTTAAAGGTCCATGCCTACGCTAATGACTGGAACTCATTCACCAGTCTCTGTGGACAGCCATGCATGGCCTGGCATGCCAGGAATACAGACCTTAAAAAGAAACTGAAAACAAGACAGTGTCAATGAAAGATCAACTATGGTAACTCAAAAAAGTCCATAAAAAAGTGTTGTTGTTTTTTTAATCTACACCAGCCACCATGGCCCAGTGGTTCATTTCACATATTCCTGGCTGAGTGGTCATGAATTTGATTCCCATCAAAGCCATTTTATTACGGGATTTTTTTCAACCAGTGACTGGCTCCTGAGCTGAGTTTGATATGGGCTCTCTTGGAAAGACTGCAACTACACATTCATGTTTCAACACAATGGATGCATCTCTGAGAGTGCTGCTAAAATGCCCTGACCAACACTGCAGGGGGGTGTACCTCTAAGGTCTGGTTATGGTCCTGCCATGCACCCTCAGACCAAAATCACTGATCAGCATTAAACACTTCTAAAATTCTGTGGCTCTTCATGCCCTGCTCTCACGGTGACCTCAGTATCAATTTCCTCCCCATATCTGTGCCCTTGGGGAGACATGTCAAAGTCACCAGTACTGGCAAGTTCATGAGGACTGTTGACCATACATGGTGATGCCCTCTAGAAGAGGATGTTCACTCACACTGGGAAGGGGGCTTAGATGTCTTGCCTATGTTGGATCAAAACAGGCACCACTGAACACTAACCAAGTGACTCCGCAGCAGTGCAGCGTCTGCTGTGTAAGAATCCCTCATGACAACTTGACACTGACTGTTCCATGTGGACTGCTGGTGCCAGAGCTCCAATGGGACGTGCCAAGATGTCGCTGCGGATGAACAGATAGAATCAGTGGCAGAGGGACAATGCCGCTGAAGCGATACAGAAGATCAACAGATAGAGTAAGTGATACAGAGCATCAAACAGAAAAAAAAAAGTAAAAACACAACTGTAATATTTGTGTATTTGCATGCGTCTGTAAATGTGTTTGATTTCAAAGAGTTCAGTTCAGTTCAGTGGTTTATTTAATGTCTTTTCATCGCCAGATGATATTAGACACATATTTTTTTTTAAATTTTAAAAAAAAAAAAATAAAATAAATTAAAAAAAACACCTCCACACTTAATTTATCATCCACGTGAGTACTTTCAACCCACATCTGATATGTGCATGCTTACATAAGTGAAATACCCTAGTATTGATCTTTACAAAAATATTGCAACCGGTGACTGCGAAATAACCATGGCAATTTCAGCAACATGGGAACCATATAAGACAGTACTAACATTATCAAAGTTTGTCATCTCAATACCTTTCTCCTGATAGAGCGTGGTCAACACTGAGCATTCAAATAAAAGATGATGTACAGAAATGTTTTCTCTGCAGACACAAGTAATACCATGAGAATATTTAGTGTTCCAAGTATTCAGCCTTAACTTATGAATTAATCTGACAATGTGCCTGGGACACGGTGGTAAACTAGACATTTTTTCACTTAAATTCTTCTTATGTATATATTTTTCCATGATTTGGATTAATTCACAAGCGGATAAATCTAAGGGACTGTTTAATAAATTTTCAGCATTTCTATTTGCTCCTTCTTTTGCAAGACCGTCTGCTATTTCATTCCACTTTATACCACAGTGAGATGGGACCCAACAAAAATCAATTCTTATACCTAGAGTTATGACACAATGCAGTAGATGTTTTATTTCAAAAAGCAAATCTTTTCTAGCTTTGCAGTCCCAACGCTCTAGTGATTGTATAACAGATTTGGAATCAACACAAAGTAAAATTTTATAGAAAGCAATTGGTGTATCACATATGTAAGTCAAAGCCTTCAGTATTGCATATAATTCTGATGTATAGATTGAAAACCCCTTTCCTAAATAATATGATTTCCTGACATTTAAAGTTGGTATAATAAAGCCAGAACCACAGTCAGAGGATTCCATTACAGACCCATCTGTAAACACTTTTAAATGATTTGGATAGCTGTTTTCTAAATGTTCACGAACTTCAGTTGTTAAAATATTTACATTATCACTTTTCTTTATCGAAGTATATTTGTAATCAAAAGAAGCATTTAGGTGCTCCCAAGGAGGCATTGTAGGTACCGCAGGAAATTCTGGTATAGCAGTAATATCAATATTACAATGTGACATAAAGTCAGATGTGTAGTTTCTAATTGGTTGAATATGTGACATGTTTTTAGACCTCTTAGGAAAATCTTTACTGGAATCTATCAGTATTTCTTCAGTAACTGAATTTTCAACAGAAAGACTTCTGACAATATATTTGGATACATCCAATATTCGCTTCTCATTTAGTGGTAATATATTTGTTTCTTTATAACATCTACGAGTATTTGTATGAACTGGGACTCCCAGAGCTAATTTCATGGCCTTACTGTCTAAGCTTTGCAATCTATTCAAAAGAGAATTAGGCGCAGAGAAATACACTTCCTGCCCATATGTCAATTTTGATCGGACTAAAGAGATGTATAGATGTAAAAGGGTATGACAGTCCTGACCCCATGGTTGACAACATATAATTTTAAGAACGTTTAATCTTTTTCTTGTTTTATCAATCAAATGTTCAATGTGTGTTTTCCAGTTCAGCTTTGGAGTTAAAAATACGCCCAGGAACTTAACTTTTTGTTTATATTCCAGAATCTGACCATCTAGCAAAAGCGAGGGTAGTATCTTTGGGTTCTCACCATTGTTAAACAACATAAGACATGTTTTTTCTCCAGATAGTTCTAATCCGTTCTTCTTCATATATATAGATAATTCATCCAGTTCATTTTGGTACAACTTCTGTACAAAGTTTACTGTTCTTTTATTGGAATGCTTCCTTAATTTACAGTTAATCCAAATAGCGATATCATCTGCATATTGAACTACCTGCGTTGCTTTTGACATTGATTTAGGAAGATCATGGATTAGGATTGTGAACAACATGGGAGCAATAACTGATCCCTGAGGAATACCCATATCTACATTCCTATAGGATGAGTAAGTTCTTCCAATCCGTGTACATATGCTTCTTTCTGTTAGGAAGCTTTTAATGTAATCAAACATTCTCCCAGAAATACCAACATTTTTTAATTTGTACAGTAGCCTTGCGTGCCATACGCAGTCATAGGCTTTTTTAACATCAAAAAATGTAGCCAAAGTACTTTTTCTGCGGGAGAATTGCTTTTTAATGTGACTGATCAGTTTCACTAAATGGTCTGTGGTACAACGACCTTTTCGAAAGCCCGCTTGCTGAACAGGAATCACACTGTCTTTTTCACAGTAATATAACAATCGTTTTTGAATAATTTTTTCTAAAAGTTTACCAACATGAGATGTTAGAGCTATGGGTCTGTAGCTATGTACAGCTGTCCTCGGTTTACCTTCTTTGAGTACTGGGACTACTACTGAACTTTTCCAGATTCTTGGAATAGTGCCATTAATCCAACATTTTTGGAATAATGAATGCAGTAATATTTTCACGAAGAAGGTAAATGTCTGATGAGTTGATAGGACACTCCATCAAGGCCGACAGCTGAATCATGTGATGGGATGGAATCTAATGCTTCTGATAGTTCTGATAACAGTAAAGGAGAGTTTAAAAAATGTTCATTTTCTTGTGGAGGAGCCATGTATTCATCTTTTTGCTCCTCATTGTTTCTGTGGCAACGGGTTTCTGGCTCAAGATTTTTTGACTGGCTACAAGCTGAAAATATATCAGAAAAAGCTTCAGCTTTATCCAAGGCAGATGGAAAATCAGTTTGTAACTTTATAGGGTATGACTGACTTTTATAGCAATTTTTTCATTTCTTTGACTTTTTTCCAAACTTTGAATAAATCTTTTGATTCTGATACTTCGGCTTCACAAAACTCAGCCCAGTACTTCTTTTTTGCTTGAGCAATAATTTTAGAACATTTATTCTTTTCTTGCTTCATGATTATAAAGTTTTCATCTGACTTGTTTCTTATCCATGTTTTGTAGCTTTTTCGCTTTGACTGAACAGCGAGTCTACATTCTTCTGTCCACCATACGTTGCCTACATATTTTCCAATCTTTTTGTATTTATATTTTGGGATAGTCTTTTCAGCTGCTAGTAACACTACTTTTGAGAAATTTGCATAAAATGTATCTAGATCATCATCCTCAATTGTTGATGTATTTTGCGACACAAGAAAGTTTGAAAGGCTTCCCAGTTGGCCAGTTTATAGTTAAATTTTGGAATTTTGCATTCAGTGGTAGACATTTCATTAAATATATTTTCATTAAAACGTATTGTAATGGGAAGATGATCACTCCCTAAACAATCTTCTACTGTGGACCAGTTATAATTAACTGCTATGTTTGGGGAAACAAGCGATAGATCTATAGCACTAGACTTGTGTGTACTACATCAGGAATTCTCGTAATTCTACCGTCATTTAATAGAATTAAATTTGAATCAACAATATTTTCTACAAATCTATTAGATGTCACTTTATTACAACTTGTATCCCAAAAGGGCGCATGAGCATTAAAGTCGCCCATAATAATCCACTTCCTCTTTGTAAAATCAGTATGTTTTAACCAATCTGTGTCATCCTCTTTAGGACCATTAGGATAGTATACGGACAGAATATTATAAACTGATTCCTTATTTACTTTGATGGCAGCACCTGTGGCAAACACACCTTGATTATCTATAGACACTGGTAGTGGGCTTATATTTGTAAACTCCATGTCAAGTCTAATGTAGATAGCAGTTTGCACCTTTTTATTTACCCCATTGATACTGCAAAGGGGAGGGTAGTAATAGTTCTTAAGTTTGGGAAGCTTTTTCTTTTCCACATTCAATGACTGGAGCGCTAAAACACAATAGTTTTTCTCCAGAACATGACTTTCAAAAGATAACAGGTTAGTGGAAATAGATCTCGCGTTCCACTGAAACACTGTGAAAAGGTTGTTTTGATCTAACTCCATAGCAGACTGTATTTACAGGCATAACAATAGTTATGCAGATTATTATCGTTCCCGATATTTTGACACTCTTATACATAGTCATGCACGTATATTTAGTCATGAACACAATTGGTAATATCCGTGCAGAAGTAGGTGGGTGGTAGTGACCTGGAATGTCAGGTAAATTGCCGCTGATAACATTAAGAAACCAGAGTAATAACACATAAACATTTTTAGTCATCAAATAATGATTTAAATACAAAGTATTTCTGACAACAGAACCACAAGTCCATTGCAAAATATTGTTTAAATATTTTAACATTTTCATGAGAATCTAACTATACAAAAATCAGTTTTAAAAGTTTAAACATCAGAAGTATAAATTATGGAAGGTGGAAGGAGGGAGTGGGGAACACAGAGTCCAGCCGGTGATGACAGCACAGTCAGTAGAACCATGGGGGCGGGAATGGCGGAGGGTAGAACCCTGGGCTGTGATGGTGATGAGAGGGGGCTGATCTCCTCCGTGGCTTCTCCCAGAACAGGCGGTGCAGATGCTTCCCAAGGGTACTGGCCAGCACGCTCGCTCCTCTGGCTGTTGGATGGATCTCATCTGCAGTCAGGTGCCTGTTGTCTGTAGCATGCAGATTGTGGTAGCTTACAAAATCGATATTTTTCTCAGACAAGATCTGGATTTTGTCATGGCATTGAATAATTCTCTTTTTGTGTCAAGGGCTTTATTTCTCACTGGCGCAGCCTGCTTACTACTATTTTTGCTGTTGGAAATATTTTTCTCACCGTTTTTATGCCTTTTTCCATGTTGATACTGCATTCTGCTGGTACTTTTGATTTCACGTCTTCGACTCCAGCGTGAAGAACAATGCAGTCTGGTTCTGGATGCAGATTTTCTTTGGCGTCTTCAAGAACTGTACTGCATTGCTCGATGGTATGGAGCTTCCTTGTCGCCACCTGCAAACCGTAGGATCGTCCCAGTCGCTTTCCGTCCACTTTGCTCATGACAGAGTCATGCAGAATGAGCACTCGCGGTAGATCTTTAGAAGGCTGGGTCTTCTTGTCATCCCGTGTTTTCAACGTTGCGTCACGATGTTTAACGACGTCATTCTTTGCAACAATTTTTCTTTTTTCAGCAGAGATGGGTTTTTTTGATGGTGACTTCACGCATTCGGCGTAGGTGGTATATTTTGCATCAGCGTGGCCACCGGCATCAGTCTGGCATCCAGACCTCGTGGTGGAAGGTGAAGCAGCATCAGCATAAGATGGGTAAGGCTGATCCTCTGTTTGCGTTCCAGAACTTTTACGATTTACATCACCACTTCTCATTAATTTGATCAAAACATTTTGCTTCTGTACGACTGACTCAAGCGTAGAAATCTTTTCACACAGTGTAACGATCACCTCTTCTAGTCTGTTGATCTTTTCAAGCGTAGGGTCTTTCGCAGAGTCGTGGGCTTGTCCACTGTCATTCTTGTCACCAGCTTTCAAACGGTTGTCAGTCGTCTCAAAAGATTTTTCTTCCCAATTAACAGTTTGAATGGCTTTCGATTTTGATTTTACATTCGAAAACATCGAGGATGACTTACGATCACCAGTTTTCAATCTTAGAGATGATCTGGTCATCTTCAGAACATAATTTTCCAAAATTTGATGTCTAGCCAAAAATACTGGACTTACAACACATCCGCCATCTTGAGCAACCTCGATTTCAAAGAGTATTCTGGAGAGATCACACACACCTCTGAACACAGTAAGCTTGTTCACTTATCCATTAAGACATTTTCAAGAGCCACCTTTCTTGGGCTGACCTTGCTCCTCTCCTGAACATAGCAACTTTCAAATTCATTGACCTTAACTTTGTCTTAGGACAATCAAATGTTTCGAGCTAAAACTGACTAGCTGCTGAGTTCTAGAGCTCTCTCCTTGAGATAGCTACCCTTCGCATGAGATAAGACGGCCTATAGATTAGTTTGTGACCATCATCTTATCTAACTAAATGATAGTCTAGGTCTTTGTGACCCTGACTAGTTTAGCCTCAGTATTTTTTTAAGTTTAAGTTATTGAACTGATCATAACAGGATAGCTGGTCAGAAAAATTGTACATACTGTTAAAATGCTCAGACTGTAAGTGTAACGGTCAGGTTTGGCCACGACAGCTTGATTGAATATGAACATTTCTGGTTTTGTATCGTTTTTAGTTGTTTGTTTTTCTGTATTTGGTGGGTGGGTGTGCGCGTGTGTGTGTGTGTGTGTGTGTGTGTGTGTGTGTGTGTGTGTGTGTGTGTGGTGTGTGTGTGTGTTTTAGTTTGTTTTTATTTCTATATTTGGGATATGTGTGTGTGTGTGGGGTGTGTGTGTGTGTGTGTGTGTGTGTGTGTGTGTGTGTGTGTGTGTGTGTGTATGTGTGTCTGTGTCTGTGTGTGTGTCTGTGTGTGTCTGTGTGTTTGTCTGTGTGTGTGCACGCATATGTGTGTGTGTGTGTGTGTGTGTGTGTGTGTGTGTGTGTGTGTGTGTGTGTGTGTGTGTGTGTATGTGTGTGTGTGTGTGTGTGTGTGTGTGTGTGTGTGTGTGTGTGTGTGTGTGTGTGTGTGTTGTGCGCGTGTGCGTGTTGTAGGAGGCATGCTGATTAAAATCCCTTTCTTCAACCCTCCTCAGGTCAAAAGGCGAGTGTGGAGTAAACTGTCCATACAAACAGTAATGTGGGTCATGCAGTACGCCCTTCACAGTGAGCTGTTAAATCAGGGTTACACTCTGCTGAAAGAATATGAACCCCCAGCCCACATGACCTTTTCTCCTTCCCTGTTCATTGGCTGCCATGTTAAGCTTTCCCCATCTGATGTTCGTCCATTGAGTCGACAACAACCACTTCAGTCATCTTGGAGTTGAGAGGGTGAGACAATTTGTTGACAGTAGCAGTACAACAAAAGAGACAGGCAAGGAAAGCCTGCGTCAGTGATCAAAAGGACATCTACCAAATTCCCTGTCCAAACTGTCGCTACACATTCCATTCATGCATCGGCTTGATCAGCCAACTGCGCACCCATAAATTGTACTGCTAGTACTACAAATAAGAACAATAATGATGATAATAAAAGTAGTAGTAGGAGTAATGATTTTACTACCATTAAGTATTACCACTACTGCTAGTGCTACTACCACTACTACTACTGCTGCTGCTGCTGCTGCTGCTACTTCTGCTGCTGCTTCTAGACTAGGGACCCTCTGCCCATTTGGCATCAACATCCAAACACCAGCCTGCAGTAGTCTCCACAGACACATTACCATACTACTCAATATTTACCTTGTGGATACATATTCTTTACTCATGTATCTGTCCACTCACTTGTCTTATTCTGGTTTTCCTTCAATGACATATCTTCTTTTTTGAATAAATACATTTCTCTTGTGCGTGTGTGTGTGTGTGTGAGGTGTGTGTGTGTGTGTGTGTGTAAGTGTGTGTGTGTGTGTGTGTGCGTGTGTGTGTGTGTGTGTGTGTGTGTGTGTGTATGTGTGTTGTGTGTTAGTAGTTAGTAGAAGTAGTAGTAGTAGTAGTAATAGCAGAAGTGTTAAAATCATATTATTATTACTACTACTATTAATATTATCGTTATTGTTATCATTATTATTGTTGTCATTTTTCCATCATCATTATCATTTTTAATATAATTATTCTCATCTTATTCAACATCAACACTTTCATAATCCATGCTTATGATAACTCTATTCCTTCACCAAAACATTAAAGTCAGCAAGAAAATGTCCATTAGTAGCAATACAACATACAGACTTGCATGGTGCATGAGGAAAGAAGGGGAGAAAAACAAACAAACAACGCCTTTAGACTTGCATGGTGCATGAGGAAAGAAGGGGAGAAAAACAAACAAACCGCCTTTACAAAAACCAAAAAAAAAAAAAGAAACAAAAAACAAAATCTTTTTTTCAAATATAGAAGAAAAAAAAAATTAATTTAAAGGGTGGGTGGAAAAAAAACAACTCTTCCTTTTCTATTTTCTATATCTTTAGTATATTTCTTAGATTTTAACTTCTATCTTTCCTACTTCCTATATCATTATTGCATTACCATTACTTCTATAAGTATAATCATTATTATAACCATTGGTACATTTCTTTGATTCTGTCTTACTATCTTCCCCATCCTCCTTCTTCTCCATCATCTTCATCTCTTCCTTCTCGTTCCCCTTCTTTTTCTTTCTTGCAATCATCAGTAGTAGTAGTAGTAGTAGTAGCAGCAGTAGCAGTCATTCAAGTATTATTATCATTACTTCTACTATAATCATGTTATTGTAACTATCCTGTAACTCCTCTCCTTCGTCTTCTTCTGTTAGTATTTTTATTGTCATTACTAAAATCACTATCATTATTATCATCAAAGCATTATCATTAGCAGTAGTAGTAACAGTATTACTATTATTTCCTTTATTTAATCATCATTAATTTTACCATTTTAAACCATATATTGTCCACTTCAGCCTTGTTTCCATTCTATAGCCTACACTTCCGCCTTGTCTCCATTCTATATTTTGTATTCTATTCTTCACCAATCAGAAGAGGTAAATGACTGACTGTTCATCCTTTATTTTCGTCTTCTATGCTATCTGTTTGAAGAAGACCAAATAGGTCAAAACACATTGTGTTTGTTTTGTAACTTGTCTGTTCTTTCATTTGGTGACCAAGTAATTCTGTCTTTGCTCATGTGGGTTCTCAATGTTTTATTCTTTCCATTCCCTTTCTCTTTTAAGATCACTCGCATCTATCCTTCCATTTTCATTCTTCTCGTCATCATTCATCCCCTTTTCTTTAATCTCCTTGCCTTTTGTCTCGAATTTGTAATCAGTTCCCCTCTCCACCTTCACAGGGATTTAGTAGGTGTTAGAACAGGAAGGGTACTGGTACAGATGAAAACCATTTTTCTTTTGCACTTTTTCTAGTTCAGCCACATTTTTTTCCAGTTTTCAGTCATCTTGTACCATTTGTCATGTGACAGTAAGTTTGTGGAGCTTAGTTTTCTGGTATCTGCTGCTGTGGATGTACATGGGTGCAACTGGCCACCCTAAACCCTCTAGACATGTGAGCCCTAACACACTTTGCTGAGTGTATCTACTACATCAATTGGTCAGGACAACTCCACCTTTTGTAATAATACTATGTTTATTAATTCATTGATTAATTACTTGGCTGAATGGCTGAATGCGAACTGTCTCACAGACGGGATATGAACCAAGTCCAATGTGTGACCTTACACTGTCCTAACCTGACTGAGGTAGACTCTATGCAGATGCCAAGCTGTGCCCAAAGCGTGAATGGTCACATCACTGTCCCTTCCCTCCTCAAACAATGTCCTGACAATGTACTGGGCTGTGGACTGGAATCGCTTTCTGCAACACCAATGAATTTTTTTTTAAAGCATTTTATACTTTGAGCAAGTGCATGTGTGTGTGTGTCTGTGTCTGTGTGTACATGTGTCCATATGTGTGAGTGTCTGTGTCTGTGTGTATGTGTGTCTGCGGTGTTGTGTGTGTGTGTGTGTGTGTGTGTGTGTGGGGTTGTGTGTTGTGTGTGTGTGGTGTGTGTGTGTGTGTGTGTGTGTGTGTGTGTGTGCAAGTCCACTTAATGAAAGTGTGTGTGTCTATGTGTGTGTGTGTGTGTATGTGTGTGTGTGTGTGTGTGTGTGTGTGTGTGTTGTGTGGTTGTGTGTGTGTGTGTGTGTGTGTGTGTGTGTGTGTGTGTGTGTGTGTGTGTGTGTGTGTGCGCGCGCGCGCGCGCGCCACACAAGTCCTCTTAATGAATGTGAAATTTCATACAATGAAATTTTGATTGTAAACGCGTGTTATTTGCATTTTCAATATAATAACATAATGCCATCAAAAATTACATTTCTTACCATACTTGCATGTAAGAATGACAAGAAACGGTGAAGTAGTGCACTGTCTTGATAATGCTATGAAAAAGAAGTGGGGGGGGGGGGGGGGGGGGGGGGGGGAGTTGCAAGTCCGCTTAATGAAAGTCAAATTTCATACTATTATATTTTGAGCTAGTACCATCAATAATTACATCCCATAAAAGAAATTGTGGAAACTATAACAAAGTTTCTGGGAAAACTGATGTCCACACAATGACTGGTCGAGCACACAGCCGATATAATGGGGCTAATTACTGTGTGTGTGTGTGTGTGTGTGCGCGTGCATATTTGTGTCAGTTTCATTTGCATATTCCATTCTTTTTTTGTGTGTGTACATTTCGTCTGTTTTTTTGTGATATTTGCTGCATGTTAACGGTCATTTAGAAATGCACATCACACGTTAAAAGTACTCTTGGGTCACACATTTACATTGTATTATTCCACTCTACTTCATCATCATCATCATCCATTTGGATGGCCCCAATCAACTGGTTGATTACCAAGCCGTACTATGGAGGTTGTGCCGAGATGGAAAGCCAATGTACGAAGATAAAGACCTACGACAGTGGAGAAACATAAAAACTGGGGGAGTCCTACTCTATGTGGGTTTTATCAGCAGACTACTGTAATTTTCCGCTCTTCATCTGGAAACGAGTTCCAGACTAGCTGATCCTGGTTCACCCTAGTAATAGTGAAACAGGCCCAAAAATAACTTCTTTTTTTTTAAATACAATTTTACTAGGGAAAGAATGGGATGGGGTGGTGACCTTATCCTACCTACACTAACTATTTCTTAGTTTTTAGTTTTGTGGGACCCTTGACATGAGAGTGTCAAGGGTTCCAGCCTTCATCTCCGTCTCTGGCAGATCATTCCAGTCCCGTATGGTGTTTGGAAGGAACGCATGTTGTCGTTACTGTGTCCTACACTGCATTAGGCTGAGTTGCTGCTTGTGTCCCTTTCTCTGTCTGGTAGGAACAGGTGTCAGCTTGTCTCTCCATGAAGGGACACTAGCCTGACCTTCCAGAATCTTGTGCAGCATGGCCAGTCTTGAGTCTTTTCTGCCCTGTTGAAGAGAACTGAGAAGGCCACCCCAGTTTGTCAATCATGGTGTGACACTTGACGTGTTAGCCTTACAAGTTACATGCATCCTCTGCAAAGTAATGGAAAAATTAGTAAGAGAATAACTTGTCAAACATCTAGAAGAAAACAACCTTGTCAGTGAGAAACAACATGGGTTTGTAAAGGGGAGGTCGTGCATCACTCAGCTTCTTGACGTCATGGACACATGGACTAAGGTCTTAGATGATGGAGGCTCAGTTGAGATTGTTTACATGGACTTCCAGAAAGCGTTTGATAGCGTTCCACACAGACGACTTGTTTTGAAAGTTCAGGCACATGGTATCAAAGGGAAGATACTACTTTGGATACAGGACTTCCTACACAACAGGCATCAGCGGGTTGTCGTCAATGGCGCACAGTCACAAGAAGCCAATGTCTCGAGTGGGATTCCCCAGGGGAGTGTCATAGGACCTATTTTATTTGTATTGTACATTAACGATCTGCCGAATCTCATTCAAAAACACTGTACACCTTTTTGCAGACGACACCAAGGTTTTTGCACGAAGTGATGATGAAGGAGCTATGCATGTCTTACAGGAAGACCTAAACGAGGTGCAATAGATTGAAGTTCCACCCTGATAAGTGCCATGTCCTGAAACTGGGGAACAAGAAGTCAGATGCTAACTGTGTACCACATGACTGAAGTAAACATCGAAGGTGAGACATGTACCACAACTCTATCTGAAAGTGAAGTTGAAAAGGACCTTGGGGTTTACATTGACAACAAACTGAATTTCAGAGAACACGTGGCCAAGGCAACTGCTAAAGCAAATAGAGTTGTTGGTATCATCCGTCGCTCCTTTGACTTCCTGACTGAAGACATTTTCCTACAACTGTACAAGTCTCTTGTACGACCAGCGCTAGAGTACGGGCATTCTGTCTGGCAACCCTACACCAAAAACACTGTGCCAGGATGTAGAAGATGTTCAGCGCAGAGCAACTAAACTTTTAGCATCTCTTAAAGATAAAACATATCCCGAGCGTCCTTCTACTCTCAAACTTCCAAGCCTGGAGCACAGAAGAAAAAGGGGTGACATGATAGACTTGTACAAGTTTATATAATGGCATTTACCGGAGTGATAAACCATGGTTTGAACTATTTACCAACAGGGACAGCAGAGGACGCTCCTTGAAACTATCCAAAGTTCATCACAGACTGAACATCAGGGAAAACTATTTTTCTCTTCGAGTGATTGATGTTTGCAATGGTCTTCCTGACTCGGTACTAACAGCCCCTACAGTCAACGTCTTCAAATCACAGTTAGACACTCATTGGCAGGAACTTCCGACAGTACTGGAATATGGTTGCTCAGTCTGGGATCCTTACCATCTAAAGGACATTGATAACCTCGAAAAGATTCAGAAGAGCAGCACGGTTTGTAACAGGGAACCACATCAGAGAAAAGGGGAATACTAGGAAGAACATGAGGAAATTAGAATGGAAACCCTTAGATGAGAGAAGAGCTTTTATCAAACTTAACATCTTCTTCAAAGGCAGAGCTAAACTAATTGATATTCCAATGGAACAACTAGTATTGAATAAAAGTAGCACCAGGAGTGGCGGTCAATGTTAATTGTTATACCATACCTTCAGGGCTGAGCTTTAACGTTCGCCAACTCGCCAATGGCCCCTAAAATTGGAGTCGGGCGAACTCAATTTACAGTACCATTCGCCCGGCTGGCGACCTAAAAATCACCGCCAGTGATTCTGTACCTGTACACAAACGACATGCCCTGTAAAAACAAACACGCGCCTGCCGACTGCCATCTTTTATCACTGCCGTGCTGGGGCTTTCCCGGCCCAGGTTCAGAGTCGCGCGAGACTTGCCATTTCCGCTCTTCCGCTTACTTGTTCAGTCGGTGGTCATGTGGCGCTTTTTAACCGGTGTCTCTGAGCCTCCAGCAAAAAAAAATCTAAGTCAGAAGAAAAAAAAGAAGCAGAATAAGGAATATGAAGAAGAAAAGAGAGATCGAAAGTGGGTGCCAGGATGGAAGAGGACAGAAACAGGGGAGGAGAGAGCATGGCTTGTGTATGATGCCGACAAGAAGGAGACTATGCACTGTGCACCCTGCCGAAAATGGATGACGACTTACAAACAGCAGCAGCAGAGTCTCAGTGCTGGGTTAGATGGTGATGACTTTGCTGGCCTGAGGAAGGCAGACCCAAGCTGCTTCACCTTTTTCAACATTGAGGATGATAATGATGATGATGATGATCTGGCCCTTGGCAGACTGTAGACTGAAGGTGCTTCAGGTACAAAACAGGGACAAATCTTGTCATGACGCTTTTTACTTCTACTAGTCAAATGCTTTTGGATATAAAAGATCTCTTTTTCTTTGTCAGTTATGATATACCTGGGTGGCAATATCAATGACAACTGAAAATAAATTTGTTTTCCAAAATTAATGAGCAGAAACAGTGTTATTGTTGTTGTTGAAAATAAGCGTGTGTATAAGCTGCAAATTTAAAATAGGACTGCATTTTCAATGAAAGGGTCTGGCAACCTGAAAAATTTTCTGGCAACCTCAACCTCCCAGGTTAGGAGCCCGGCTGGCTCCTTAGCCTGGCTTGCTAAATCTCAGCCCTGTACCTTCATCAAATACTGACAGCCACTTACATTCATTTTATCCTAGTTCTGTACGGCTGTGGAACTCACTGCCGGGTGCCATCAAGATTGCCACAAATGCAGTCTCATTTAAAAAACAAATTGATACGACAGTTTTGAGATCAGCATATTGACGATTTTCTATTTTAACTTCCCCAGATATTTTATGGTTACCTGGGCCTGAATTTGGCCATTGCTTTTAACTTCTTGAATATCGAGTGCGACCCCTTGTTGCCAAATTTGCTCCAGGGGCCAACAGTCTGAGTCGCACTATTTTATGTTATTTTATTTTACTTTTTAACATGCGCGCTGGTGACCTACTCGTTTTTGAGTGAACCAGTATTTTAGGAAGAAGGAATATTAGGCTACAATCCGGAATGTTAATAGTTATCAACCTAGATAGTCTCAGTCGTGACTCTTCCTTCCACGCATGCGGTGTTTTTATCTCAATGTTGTATATCAGAATGGTGAACAGGCCTCTTAAGGCGTCTAACACCTACAAGTTCAAGTTTAAGTGTTGTTGTACCGGTTTACGACAAACCGAGCGGCCCTTCGCTGTACTGCTTCAAGTTTCTCAATGTTACGCTGCTATACGGGTCCCACACTATGCAGGCATACTCGAGTATGGGGCGGACAAGGGTCACGATCATGAGGATGATCATTCTGGCACATTTTGCAATTTCATTTTTGATGAAAACGGGAAGTTGTTAATTTGAAACTGTGAAACCTGCCAGTACTACCTTTTCGGTTGGGAATAATGAGAGCTGTCACTGAGACTCACTTCCATGCCTTTTTTTGTGTTCCGTGTGAGACCGTTTCACGCCACGTTCAGCATCCAGTTGCCACACATAACACGAGTGAAAAAAGGAAAAGTCTGAATGCGTATAAAATCAAGGTAATGCCAACGGTTACGAACGTTGAAGAGCCGCCGATCGTAGGCGAAGCGCAACCAACATTCCGTTTGTCCAGGGAGGTGACCAAGCGCAATCGCGGTAATATTTCGAGGTGACCTCCCCTAGCACTCACTTCTCCCTTCCCACCCTCTTACCCACCCCCCCCCCCCCCCCCCCCCAACCCGTGGGCCATTTCCGTGAAATGGGCAAGATTTTGCTTACGTTACGAAGTCTGCAGAAAATCTGCCTGTTTTGTGAAATAAGCAAATGTCATGTTATTCATGAAATGGCAAAAAAAAAAAAAAGAACGAAAATTGTGAAATAAGTGATTTGATACTCTCTCTCTCTCTCTCTCTCTCTCTCTCTCTCTCTCTCTTTGGGCTGTGGACTGGAATCGCTTTCTGCAACACCATAAACACTTTTTTAAAAAGCATTTATACTTTGAGCAAGTGTGTGTGTGTGTGTGTGTGTGTGTGTGTGTGTGTGTGTGTGTGTGTGTGTGCACTTAATGAATGTGTGTGTGTGTTGTGTTCTTCAAATTAATGTCTATAACACATAAGTGATTTTAGACAACCAAAATAAATGAATAAACAAGGTAGAAAAGGAGGAAGGGTGGGGGTGGATAGACAGGCAACTGAAGGAGATAAAGAGATAGAGAAACAGTTAGGTAGAAAAAGATGAAGAAGTATAAATGGAAAAATGAAAAAGAGAAAAATGAGGATTAGAATGGGAATCGGAAGAAAAAATGTTAACATGAATAAAAATTGCATGTTAGCTAGAATAACATTTTTTTTAAATCAGGATAATAATATTTAAACGTGAAAATGTGTTGTGTGTGTGTGTGTGTGTGTGTGTGTGTGTGTGTGTGTGTGTGTGTGTGTGTGTGTGTGTGCGCCGCGTTCGTGGGTGTGTGTTTTCCTACTACCTCCTGCCCTCTTGTCATTATATCATGCTTGTATTCTTATGCGACTCTCTCTCTCTCTCTCTCTCTCTCTCTCTCTCTCTCTCTCTCTCTCCTCTCTCTCTTCCTCTTCCTCGGTATCCGACGAGTGCAGACGTGTTTAGTAGTTGCAGCGATTTACAGCGAAGTTTTTTCAAAGTTAATGTGGCAATGGCAAGGTAAATAAGACAGTATGTTTATGATGCACTTTCATCTCTAACTTCCCAAGTCAGTGCGTGATGTGATTGTGCGTGCATTCAACGATTCACGCGGATTGTGTGTTGTGTTTACCAACATGTAGCGTGATGTGAAGCAAGCCGACATCATGCCCTAGTTTCCCCTTCAGCCAACAGCCGCGCAACTGGTACAGTTGCAGTCATGGGTCCCATCACGCGATCCATGACTCAGGACAAAGGGCGACGCTCGGGGAACATTTTCTCGAGCGTATTATTCATACAATGGACCCCAACCAGAAAACATTTGACACACATCCACCAGCAATGCCAACAATATGGGATACACATTATTTCACAAATACGTTGGTGCTTACAAACCAACTGGCACAACAGCTCATGGATTGACTACACCCAGACCACAAAATTCACAACATAAGTTTACCCACTAACTGCACCGTGCAGACAACCACCAGACCTATTCCAGTCAACCCTTGAATTACGACTCACATCAAAGCCAAGCAAAAAAGCTCCTCAAGATACACCTCTACTACACAACCAACAAAATCTTAGTTTCAGGCCGAGCTTGCCAAGACGGTCAATGTGGAGTTCAGAATACTGCGTGCCATTGTACACACGCTGACCACGGCGCCAGCATCAACACATGGCCGACCAGTCTCCGCAGCATCCCTGTCGCTACAGTGTGTAGCGAGCACCGGCAGAAGCCCTGTGCCGCTCTCACGGTTCAGGCAGACACGCCTACACAGCACCTGGTGGAGCTGGAATGTGAGCTGCCCCCTTCAGAAAAAACAGGATGTTCCCTACCGTCTCCACGCCCTGCAATTCTTCAAGCGCCTGTGTTTGTGTTCCCCATGTCCATCCCACACACCACGACCCTCCTTTCTCTACCTTCCCTCCATGACGACATAGTGATTCGCCCTACATCACCATCCATCCTCGTGACAGAAAATGACATCAGCACTATCCCTTTTCCCTTTCATGACATTACACCAGCAGTAGACAATACAAACATTAGAACCCCTGTCACTAGCACAACGGACAGTGTAACCCTAAACAGATAACGCTGACAATCATTCTGAAGACAGCACATCAACACCAAAGACTGACACTCGGGAAGACGACAACAAATCAGTGACAGCTGATGACAAACACCACAAACTGACTCAGACAAGACACTAGAAGCTAATGGCCCCTTGAGCAAAACCTGTGTGACAAACGACAACAAAAGCACAGTGACTACATCAAACGACACAGACGATTGTGACAGCTCAGTGAAAGGGACTGACACCAACCCTGACAACAGTCCCACAAACTGTAACTGTAGTCATGACGACTGTGTGCCTCAGGAAGAATTCCTTAGGATCATCAGTCCCTCCGTGACGAAATCTCTGCCCTCAGATCAACACTACAGGAAACCAGACAGACCTTCAAAATCGAAATCGACGCCCTATCGACACAACTCAGTCACATGTCTTCATCTGACAACGACAAATCACCTCACGCAAAAACATAACAACCAATAAAAAATCTAAATGTAAATCACATTCAAACTCCTCCGCCACCAACAAAAAGCAATCTCTCCATCCTCCCAGACACAAAACACCACACCTCTCACTGCACACTGCATACAGGATGCACCACCTCCTTCAGCCCTACACAACACAACTCGTGAAAAAGTACAGGACAACCCATTCCCCCAATGTGACAAATCCTCTGACTCCCATATCCAACCACCTCCCCTTTGTCAGACGACACCTATCCTGAAAAATATCTCTCCTCAACATGTCCCTCCCCACCCTCTTCAAAAGGTTTCCATTGATAGACGGACCTCAACAATACTGCTGAGTGACTGCACCCTGAGATATATTAATATCCCTAGGGCCAGCGCTCAGTTGGAGTGTGCCAACGATCTGACGGTCGCTAAGTCTGACTCGTGGCTTGCAAAGCAGACACCAACCCACACCGTGATGCAGGCTACCTTCCATGTTGGGGCTGGTGACTGCAGCGAGCTCATTAGCATCACAGCCAGCTGGTGCAATATCAACGCAGCACTGGCGAGAGTTCATTGTGCAGTGCCACTGAGTCTTCCCCAAAGCCCAACTTCAGGCCTCTGCAATTATCCCGGCAAGAGGCGGCACCCTCTGAACACCATCATCCGCCCCAGCAACGACCACCTTCAGGAGGCCTGTTCAGCAATGGGGTTAAATTCATCAGCCATTGTGCCACCTTCACCACCCAGCGCGGTGCCCCGAGACTGGCGTTGTACTACAACTCTACACAACCCAGCAGGAAGGGAGTGGAACGTGTGACACAAAACCTCTTCCCCCCTAGACGACAGGCCCCCTACCCACCCCTACACGCCAACACGTCTCATGTTACCACAGCGCACGACGTCCCAGATCCCCTCTCCTCCCTCCCCCATTCACCCTCTCAGAATTCCCAAACCTCCCGTCATGTTTACGCACTTCACTATCGTCTCCCCCCCTCCCCCTCCAGGAAGCCCCTCCACCACCATCCAGCTCACTTGTGCGTACACAGAGTGACCACAAGAACGTCCAGCCAGCCTCTCGCTCAACTAGGCTACCCCAAATAACACAACACAAGGCTTATTGACACATCCTTCCCCACCGCACCCACCCCCATCCAGCAAGATCCCCAAGACCACGCCGGCCAGATGTGTGTACGGGCAATGACAGCATCCCTGGTCCAGTCACTCGTCTCCCAGACAACCGAAGTTACCGCCGCTATGTTTCCGCCAGGCGAGAGCGACTCTTCCCCCATCTCCCTGGTTCAACAGTCTGTCCCTCTCCCACCTGTGCCTGCTCCTCCACCCTTCAGTTACTTTCCACGGACCATGTCTCCTTCACATCATCCATGGTACTGGCCACTCTTCTTACCTCCCCAGCACCCCATGCTTCCCCCACACTTCTGATTCAGGTTCCAGTTTTGTGTGTGTGCGAGAGAGCACAAATTTTTAATTGTTTTTGCATTTGTATGGCCACGGATTAAGTTCTTACGAATGGTAGCAGTTTCCGTTTGAGTGTGTATTTGTAGGGGGGATTAAGTGCGCGCGCGCGCGCGGTGTGTGTGTGTGTGTGTGTGTGTGTGTGTGTGTGTGTGTGTGTGTGTGTGTGTGTGTGCGCGCGCGCGCGTGCACGTGTGTTCTGTGTGAGTGTGCTGTCTGTATATGTGTGTGTGTGTAGGTCTTCAATTTAACGTCTATACACATTATGTGATATTAGACAAACATAATCTATAAGAATAACATTAACAGCAACAGCAAAAAATGAATAACTAACTATAAAACATCGAAGAATAACCGGTCATAACAAGAACGTTACTAAAACACAAGTACCCATTTTACAAAACAGAAAAAAATAGGACTTTGATGCAATGAAACAGCAATTTTACACATTAGTGATAAATCGGTTACAACTGTATCCAGAGAACAATTAGGTAGAGGTTGTAGATGAGGTTTTAACTGTTTGCAGTGGGAAAGTATGTGGGAATTTGATATCATTTCACCACAAAGGCATGTTATATTTTTGCAAAACTTTGTCTTAAAAGCGTTCAGTTTGATCTTATATATTATACTGTTCAAAAAAAGAAACGCAAAATGAAATTTTGCCACCTGGGGTGGACCATACAGTTGAGAACACGCCAAAAACCGGCCCTGATGTATGTCTTGAACGTCGACGTGCTAGTATAACATTGATTCAGGTTGTCACTATGTGCACGTGCGTGTTGTGGGCCAGGTGCGACAGTGCAAACATTGGGTTGTGCTTCTGTTGTTTCGCCTGCAAAGCATGCCCAACTCAGTGGTGAACACACACACACCATGGTCATAGTGCAGTATAAAAGCCGGGTCATTTTGGCAACCGGCAGGCACACCGTATCAAAAAACAGCATGCCACGTTTGAGCCCAGCAGAGAGAGAAAACGCCCTGGGTCGTTTGCAAGTTGGTCAGAGTGCAACTGATGTGGCCCATGCTTTGAATGTCTCCCCCAGTACCATATGCCGACTTTGGACTCGCTTCCAGAGGACAGGGTCATCAGCTGATGCCCCGAGGTCAGGCCGACCTCATATCACAACGCCAGCCCAGGACCGCTTTATACGGCTCAGACATCTCCGCAATCGCTTCCTGCCGGCCTCGTCCACTGTCCAGGCATGCGCTGGTGTCCGTCGCATCTCCGACCAGACTGTCCGGAACAGGCTGCATGCTGCTGGGCTGAGGGCTTACAGGCCCCTACGTGGCAACGTAATGACGGGGCGCCATCGACAGACCAGACTGCAATGGGCTACGCAACACAGACACTGGACACTGAGGAACCATTGGCGACACGTCTGGTTCTCGGATGAGTCACAGTTTCTGCTGCAGCGCCATGACAGGAGGCGAAGGGTTTACCGCCGGGTTAATGAACGCAACCAGCAGAACTGCGTCGACGAGGCACCTCCGCATGGTGGCGGCAATGTCATGGTATGGGGGGCCATCAGCAACACAGGCAGGAGCCAGCTGGTGCGCGTGGAAGGTCACCTGACAGCCCAGCAGTACGTCCAGGTCATTGTTCAGCCACACGTCCTGCCTCTAATGGCCACTCCCAGGGCCGTGTTCCAGCAGGACAACGCCAGGCCCCACACAGCATGCCTGACCACAGCCTTCTTTACCGCCAACAACATCAACACCCTGGCCTGGCCCTCTCTTTCCCCGGGTTTGAATCCTATTGAGCACGTTTGGGACGTTCTGGACAGACGCCTGAGAGTGAGGGCCAACGCCCCAGCGACTCCAAATGAACTGTTCCGGGCATTGCAGGCCGAGTGGGCGGCCATCCCACAGCAGACAATCAGGAACATTATTGCTTCATTGCCCCGCAGATGCCAGGCTACCATTGCAGCCAGAGGGGGTCACACCCGTTACTGACTTTGGAAGCGGCCTGGCGATTTCCCTGAGGGTCTGGGGCTGGTTCTTTACGACAGCATTACAGGGGAGACTTCTGTCCTACTGATGACCTGTTTTTTGTCATTTTCACATCAACGTGTTGTCACACTGAGCTTCAATAAATGTGTTTCAAATCGCAGCTTGGCATTTTGGCGTTTCTTTTTTTGAACAGTATAGCGAAATTATTCTCCGAGAAAACGGCAAACTACATTGATAAAAGAATGAAGTGTGTCAAAGTTTAATATCTGGTTTATGAGAGTATCAAGAGAACATCCCGAATTTTGTTGTTTTTTTCCCTAAAATGTTTCCAGCATGCATTTTCTAGAAGACTGTATCCCTCATGGATAGACAATGGGATACTGATAACCTCCAACCCGCTAGTATTTTTCGCTCCCCGTTTTGCTGCTCTGTCTACTCTCTCATTAAACTGAATCCCACAATGAGAAGGAACCCAACAGAAACTAATTCTTGTACCCCTAATAATCAAGAATGTATTAGGTGATGAATATCTGTAATCAGATCTTGTCTTACTATAGGGTTTGTTTTACTTAGGGCGAATAAAACTGATTTTGAATCGACGCAAAAGAGGACTTGGAATATTGGATTTGAAAAGTCAAGTAAAAATACAAAGCCATTAGAATGGCAGTTAGTTCTGCTGTAAAAATTGATCTGTTTTTTTTTCCAAGATAATAAGATTTTTCAATTTTCAATGAAGGAATTGTAAATGCTGCACCTGCTTCTTTGGTATCCAAAAGAGACCCATCTGTATAAATTTAAGATGAAAGGGATACGAATTTTCAATATACTCTTTTACTATTTTTGGCCTATCGGGTTTTCATTGTCACTTTTTTTCATCGAAGTATGGCTAATATCAAATGATGCTCTTTGAAGTTCCCATGGCGGGCTGGGAGATGCGGGAAGTTCAGGTCGGTTTATATCGCCGAGGTTAACTTTTGATTCACTGAACAGATCTGAAGTGAAAGTTCCAATAGTTGTGAGTGAAGAAATTGATTTTGCTCTTTTTGGGAAGCTAATGTCAGATCTCAAACTGACTTCATTCTCAACGTTGCTGTCACGTGTTGAAATTCGTAAGACATATTTTGCGACAGCTAGCCATCGATGTTCATCTAATGGTAATACTCCTACTTCGCTACATGTTCCCAAAGATGATGCATGATACGGCACACCAAGAGCCAGTTTGAAAGCTTTGCAATCCAAACTTTGCATCTTATTAAGTAAACTTTTCGGAGCACTGAAAAAGACTTCCTGCCCGTAAGAGAGTCTAGAACGTATCAGTGACAATGCCAGCTTGTCACGCGCCAAGCGTGACCTTTCTTTTCCACCCCTTGTGAGGAGATTTTTGTCCCTATTATTTTGCCCTATATGCCCATTTTTAGAAGGGACCAAATCTTGGGGCAAACACCGCTTGACTGATTTTTGGGCAGTCACTTGCCATTTCACCCCAGCCCTCGCTGTGCACTGTCTTTGCACGTGCGTCCCATTCATTTTTGTTCACCCAGTTTTCTCGCTCGCCTACGTCACTATTGGAAGGTGGACAAAAGTTGGGCTTGGGGTGAGTTCTGGCACTCTGATTTGGGGGGTGATCGAGTCATCTCGTTTTTTCTCTTCATTGATCATTTTGTTGGAGAGGGCCTCGTCCCTGTATTCTAGATATCAACTGGAGTGGGCAGTCAGCCCACTGGAGCAAGACTCGTCATCTTGCTGGAGCTTATTCATCACCATCCTTTTGTTTTCAACCCCCACATCATCCTTTCATCTGGAGGGCCAAAGGAAGAAGAAAGAAGACCCTGAGAAGACAGAAAAAAAAAGAAAACTTAAAGAAGACGGAGGAGGAACCTGGAAAGGAAGACTGGAGAGGGATAGAGGACAGGAGGGTCAGACTGGGGGCGACATCTTCCTGGGGGGTCTGCACGGCTGTTTGCTCTCCCTAGACGTGGTGACCTGTTGTCTTCGTCCTCTTTGGCACGAGTGGTTGTGAGTGTCGTCTTAAATTAATATTTGGTGGTACGTTGGTCACGTTGGAGATGTTTTTCTTTTGGTCAGATTTCGGTTATTTCTTTTCGATTCGATTCCGGGGGTTTGTTTTCCAAGCAGTCACAGCCTCTTTAGTGGAATCCTACTTATTGCGAGTTGTAATTCATACATATCAGGAACTGTTTCCATTCGTTCCCCTTTTTCCTCTCTCCCCATTTTCGGTGTCGACTAGCGTACCACATTTTGCGCTGAAATCGTTATTTTATTTTCATTCATTTATTTTCAAAATTCACAAGGATTCTTCATTTTTGTTTCAACATTCCGGCGTAAATTTTTATTTATGGCATTACCTTTTGGCGCCTAATGGTCGAGGCTGGGGGAAGGTTGGTTGGTGAGGGAGTTGTTTTGGTGGGTGTCTTTTGTGTTCCCCCTCTCCTTTTTTTTTTCTTATGGTGACCAGGCGCCCTTGTCTTGTCTGTTTTGTTGGGGTGCATGGAGAGTGAATGTTGATATCATTTTTGTGCTTTATCTTCATATCATCCCTCTTTCAGAGATGTTTGTTTGATTTGTGTTTCAGAGATAGTCTTATAGCCTCCATATGGTCGGCTAGCCTATAATCAAAATAATCGATTGATTGAGATAGTTTTGGGCCAGTGGTTTTTCTTGTGATTCAACTCCGTACTTACACGTCTGTATGTTTAAATGTAACTATTAGTTTTTCTTTTAAATACTGTCATTCATAAGGTGATTCCGATTAATCTTTTACCAGTTCAAAGTGTCCACTATAAGAGTTTTTGTATGTATCGCTTATTGTGCCTGTATGACCAGTGAATATAGAGAGAGTTAGGTATGGGGGGCTGCTTGTGTCATAGTTACCTCCCTTCCCCACATTCGCCTTCACTCGCACCCTCCCCTTTTCCTTGTTCCCGCCGACCAGTCCGTATAGGTGTGCTCACTCTGAGTTCACTTTATGATGTGCAGCACTTTTCCCTTTTTCCTTCTGCATTTTCCCTGGGTCTTCAACTGCCACTTCACCCCCTGTTCGTCCACGCCCTGACCTTGCTCCTGTTGGCCGAGACGTCAACACAGCCTGCTGCCCTGGGACCCGGGAGGTCCCGATTGTGATGTCGGCACTTCCTCGGCTGTCCTGACATCATGAGGCGACTGCAGTGAGGAGCGTGCGTGAGTTAAGGGTTTGTGGGTGGGAGTGCTGGACTCAAGGAAGCCCCCCAAAAAGACAGAACAAGGCAGGAGCAGACAGAAGTGCACCAAAGAAGTGAACTGGCTGGAATGTGTTGTTGTTGTTTTTTGAGGTTTTGTTGTTTTCTTTTTCCTTCGACAGGCCATTAGTGTTGTTTCTAAATAGATTTTAAGATTTTTTTTTTTTATGTGATTGTCATTGTACACATTTCCTTTTTTCCCTGCGGGCTTCAGTAGTGTGGGGTAGGTTGGGTGTTTAGGTCCTCCTGGGTGCTGTATTGGGCTAGGGTGGGAGATTTAGTATCATCACTGTTCTGTCTAGTTAGTTAGGGCCCCGCCTCTTCATCTTTCATCAATATCTATTTAATGTGAATAAATGTTGTGATTTGTCCATCTCTTGCCTGGTGTTTGATTTGTGCGCTTGAGGTCAGGTACTTGCGGGTTCTCCCTCTTCCCACGCGCCTCGTCATTGGTCACCCTTAACCGGGTGAACCGTGACACAGCTGTTTCAGTACATTAGCATCTTGGCCCCAGTTTTGTTTCTGTATAACTTTTAAAAAGTTAAAGCTTTTTCGAGCCTTTGTTAATAAATATTGTATATGATAATTCCACGACAATTTTGAAGTAATGTATACTCCGAGAAATTTTACCATTTGTCTGTATTCTATAGTCTCGCCATTTACTTGAAAAATGGGTAATTCTGGTGGATCTGGCCCACTCTTAAAAAGTAGATTTGTTTTTTCCGGTGATAGCATTAATCCATTCTCCTTCATGTAGTTACTTAGTTTATTGAGTTCCAGTTAATATAATTTTTTATAATAGTTAAGCTGTCTTTTGGGTGTTTTCCTGTTCATAGTAACTTTCATCCACATAACTATGTCATCTGCATATTGTACTAGTACAACATTATTCGATACAGACTGTGGCAAATCATAAAGCAAAATATTAAATAAATAAGGGGCAATAACTGACCCCTGTGGGATTCCCATTTTAGGAAATCGTAGGGTGGAATACTTGTTGCCAACATTTGTCTGCATGCTTCTTTCAGATAAAAAGTTCTTAATATAACCATATATATTTCCATATAGACCAATACTTTTTAGTTTGTATAGTAATCTATCATGCCACACGTGGTCGTAGGCTTTCTTTATATCAAAGAATGTGACCAGTATATTTTTCCTACGAGCAAACTGATGTTTAATCTGCGTAGTCAGTTTAACTAAATGGTCGACTGTACTTCTCCCCTTCCTAAAACCAGCTTGGTTAGTGGGAATAACTTTTCTTTTATCACAGTAATGAATTAATCTGTTTAGAACTATCTTTTCTAGCAGCTTCCCTGTGTGTGATGTTAGAGCGATAGGTCTATAATTGTTTATATCTTTTTTTTTGACTTTCCTTGTTTAGATACTGGAACTACGATTGAGTGCTTCCATATTTGGGGAATACAGCCCACATCCCAGCATTTCTGTAATAATTCGTGCAGTAGTATTATCCAGTTATCTGGCAGATGTTTTAATAGAATGATGGATATTGCATCTGCTCCAACAGCTGTTTTCTTTGCGCTTGAAGAAAACAGTATCTTTTAGTTCACTTAAAGTAATTGGAGCATTGATATAATTTGCGTTATCTGCTACAGGATCTTTGTACATATCTTTTTGGGCCTCATTTACCCTAAACGTTCTGATTTCATGTGGAAGTTTACTGGGAAGCATTGTATCCGAAAAAGAGTCAGCAAACGACTCAGCCTTTTGTACGTTTGTAGGAAGATCATTGCCTTCAATCCTGATAGGATATAATGGTAGATGTATCCCATTTTTCATATCATTAAATTTTTTCCATATCTTTTGTATATCTTTATGGCTGTAAACCTCATCTGTGCAAAATGTAGCCCAGTACTGTCGCTTCACTTGTGCTATGGTTTTATTACTGAGTGAATTTGCTTTCCTAAGTGGAGTGTGATTTTCTGTTTTTTTATCCTGTAAGTAGACTTTGAATAAACGTTTCTTTTCATTTACAACTTCTCACAGGCTTCGTTCCACCAGATGTTTCCCAAATGTTTGTTAGACTTCAAATTAGAATACTTGGGTATGGAACAGTCAGCGTCTTGCAAACACTGTGTCCGTGAATTTTGAGCGAAAATTATTGATATCATCATCTCTTATGTCATTAGTATTTTGTGATTTCAAAATATTTTGAAATAAGTTCCACTCAGCACAGTTATAATTATATTTTGCTATGACATCTTTATCTGTACTATCCTGGGCTAGTTTTACATTTAGCGTGATAATATTGGGTAGATGGTCACTTCCTAAGCTATCTGTAAGCGTGTTCCAGTCACTATTTGGTACGAGACTGGGAGAAATAAGAGACAGATCAATAGCAGAAGCTCTTTGATTGGGTAAATCAGGGATCCTCGTAACTCTCCCATCATTTAGTAGATAGAGGGAGGCGTCAACTATATTTTCAACAAATCTGTTACTAGTCACATTTATGTTATCATTTTCCAAAAAAGGTGAGTGAGCGTTAAAGTCACCCGCGATTATCCATTTCTCTTTTGAATCATGTAATGGACGTAACCATTCGGTATTTTCCTCATTTGGGCCTTTAGGTAAGTATACACTAACAACATTTATCATCAATGTTTCACTGATTTTAACTTTGGCTGCACAGGAGTCCAGATTCGATATATTCACTGGTGCTGGCGACGGGCATATGGTGTAATTCAGCTTATCATGATATAAATAGCTGTTTGAACTTTTCCTTCTTGATCCATCTTTTCACAGACTGGAGGATAGTAAAAGTTCGACAGTCTGGGCAATTTAGTTCGAGTGACATTTAACGACTGTAAAATGAGAATCTGATATCTGAAAGAAGCAAGATGTTGAATAAGGTAAGACAGGTTTGTATGTAAAGACCTGCAATTCCATTGCATAATACTTATAGCATTTGTTTCTCCCATAGCTATTAACAGTTCTTAGGAAAACTTGGGGGAAAGACAATAACAATACAAAACGTACGGATGAAGTATAATAAATATCAATACGTGACAGAGATACTGAAAAGAGAAAGAGAAAAAAAGAGAGAGAGAGGTAGATAGGAAAGAGAAAGAGGGGGGGGGGGGTTCTAAAAATAGTACCGATGCACAAAGAATAAACGCTGCGGATAACTAGTTGCAAAGTCAACAGAACGGTCCATTGCTGTCCGCAGTTAAAGCAATGTTAATACAGATTGGTCCAGTTTTTAAAACCAGTCTCTTAGTACATCAAAGGGATTCTGCCACGGGTTCCTTTCACCAAAGTAGCGTGAAAAGTTGGTGTTTGGGTAGAAGCGTCTGGGTAGCTGATGACGTGGGCGCCTTAAAGTTTTCTTCGGCTGCTCCCAGAACAGCTGTCTCAGGTGTCGCCCCAGGTTTCCCGCAAGGACACTGGCCCCTCTTGCTGTTGGATGAATCCCGTCTTTCTTCAGCCCTCTGGTATGCATGTTGCCATGGTTGACGAAAGAGACTCTTTCCATCCCAAACAGTTTGGAGACCAAAGCATTGAATAGTTCACGTTTGGTTTCCATCTCAGTATCTCGTAGAGGCGCGATTTTGCTGACACAATTTTCGTTTTAGGATGTTTGGAAGATATGACTCTGATGGAATCGGCGAAGATTTTGCTGCAGATTTTGGGGTCAGACTTTTAATATCATTGACTCCACAGTGGATGACAATGGCGTCTGGCGATTTCTTTGAAGAAAAAACAGAGGACTCTTGCTTCACTAGATCATTCGACGTCGGAGCCTTTAAGGAAAGTGCATCAAAACCATACGAGTATCCTAGTCTATCCGTGTCAACTCCATTCAGCACTGAATCGTTTAGAAAAGTGACCATCGGCATGTCTTGTTCTTCGTTCTGGTGCTCTTGACTTTTGCGTATTTTCAAACTGACGTCACGTTTTGTGTGTGTGTGTGTGTGTGTGTGTGTGTGTGTTTTGTGTGTGTGTGTGGGGAGAGAGAGAGAGAGAGAGAGAGAGAAAAGAGGAGGAGAGAGAGAGAGAGAGAGAGTAGAGGAGAGAGAGAGAAGAGAGAGAGAGAGAGAGAGTACGCGCGCGAGCACGAGTGCAAGAGCGCTCACATCTGTATGTATGGGGTATGCATGTGAATGTACTGTTAATTTGTGCCGTATGAATTGTTAATGTTGTGTGTGTGTGTGTGTGTGTGTGTGTGTGTGTGTGGTTGTGTGTGTGTGTGTGTGTGTGTGTGAGGGGTCTATATGAGTGTACTTTGTGTCTGTGTGTGTGTGTGCTCTGTGTGTGTGTGTGTGTGTGTGTGTGTGTGTGTGTGTGTGTGTGTGTGTGTGGTGCGTGATCACGCGTGCTAGAGTGCTCACGTCTGTATGTGTATGTATGTAGATGTACCGTTAACTTTTACCGTTCGTTATATTTCCGTGGAGCCCAGAAATGAAACAAAAAAAATCTCCTCTGCAACAGAAGACTGTGCCGCAAAGTGTAGACCAAGGTACTGTGGTACACAAGGCCTCACCTTGTGGTTTTCCTCACATCCTACACATCTTTTTCTTCCATGCAAAATTAACTTGCGATGCTTGATTTCCATAGCTTTACTATGTGTGTGTGTGTGTGTGTGTGTGTGTGTGTGTGTGTGGTGTGTGTGTGTGTGTGTGTGTGTGTTAACTTTTACCCTGTGCCGGCAGTGCTGATTCCATGTCATCTAAGTGGACTTCACGTATATATAAGAAGTTTTCGTAAAAGTGCGAGACTGTGAGCCTTACAAAAGAGACTGAACAAAGCCTCTGAGCAGAGAGACTCTCAGAAAAACTGCTATTTACTACGAGCGAGGCAATTTTTGCATAGCCAACTCGCACTTTACAAGTGCGGCTTTGTGACTTGTAAATTATAAGTGACTTTTTTTTCCCTCTCTTTTTTTTTTTAAATTTGTTTTCGTTTTGAAGTGTTGATTCCTTGCATTTTTTGTCTTCATTTTACTTTACTTTTTTCTCCTCTCCTTCTATCCCCTTATTGTAATTTTGCTTCAAATGTGCTTCCTTTATGAGTGACTGAACACTTTCCTTTCTATTCTTCTCATACGTTTTTGGTTTCCCAAAGTTGTCACGGTGTGTAAAACCAAACCCATTTTCCCTCCCTTTTATGTGATCTTATTGTGTTCCTTGATCATGCAAACCCCAACGTCAGTTAACGTGTGAAATCGTCTCCTATCATCACATCAGTGCACAACTACAAATGAGCAAGAAAACCAGTCTGTATGGTCATGCAAAGAAGGACTTCGAATCTGTCACCTTATATCCAACATGCAGTTAACAAGACATCAGATATATCAACACTGATTTGGAATCATGGTAAACCTTTCATATTTTAGGGCTCTCTAAATCCGGATTAACTACACACATTACTGACAATGATGTAGCTATTCTAGGATATAACGTAATCCGGAAAGATCCTGCACAAACGAAAGAGACGGGTCTTCTTATCTTCATCAGCGAAACCCTTAGCTTCAAACGACTTCTACCAACAGAACGTAACGGTGTAGAATGTGTCTGGATAGAAGTTAAGCTGAAAAGAAACCCTTCCATTTTGGTTGGATTCTGCTACAGGAACCCATCTGAAAGAGTAAACGGTCGACAAATTTATTCGATGATGGATGCAGTCTCAAGAATCCAAAGAAATTATTTTACTCGGAGACTTTAAACAAACTGACTTCTGAAGCCAATAATCTATGGACAAGCATCAACTTTTTA
>JAFLJL010015913.1:60966-74225 GCA_018398815.1 Conus ventricosus | reverse complement strand
GGGCGTGTTCAAAAACTATTCTGTTCGGGCAAGAGAAAAACAAATTCAGTTGCAAAGGACTCAGCAAAAAATCGCAACACCTCTCACCAAGATGTTATCAACGAGTGCTCACTACACAGGAAAATGGTGGTGGTACAAACACTGGTTCAAATCAGACGGATAAAGCTAGGTTCACATACACCCAAAATTCGCAAGTCTCTTTCCTTCTTTACATTAAACGCATCAATTGCTTCAGACGGAATCTCCACCCTTTCCAACCCCTGTCTAGCATTCTCTGTGTAAGTCTTGTCTGGTACGTTCCATTGCTGTCGTCTCTGTAAATGGTCTGGATAGCTGTTGAAAACTCCTTTTTCAAGTGATATGACGCTGTTGGTGTTCAGTTAAACATATTTTTGGAAAATTCCCCCACCTCCTCGTTGGTTGTTTCTGGGTGATTCTTATAATATGAGGCTGAATTAAAGCGAACGTTTGAATACTTTGTTCGTAGTTTTCTTCAGTGTCATTAGTTTAAGGGTCAGCGGACGGGGGAGAAATAAATACTCGACTAACGCTGTTCTGGTTTCATTTACTTTCTGGTTTTGTGTTTTGTTTTTGTTTTCCAGATGACGGTTTCTGTCACAGTACTGACCCAAAAGGTTAGCAGACAGGCGAGCAAATTATGTATATGTGCCTATGAGAAGTGAGTTTATTTTCCTTCTATGTGTTTCAGGTGAGCTGTGACAGAGTTAAAAATAATTCAAACAACACACACACACTCACACTCAACACACACACACACACACCACACACAACACACACACACACACACACACACATTTATGCAGACCTACCGTATTTAACGTTCCACCTATGCTGGTGGTGGTGGTTGATGGTGGTTGTCGGCCAGATAAATCAACTTATGTGGCTTGCTGCTGCTGCTGTGCTGCTGATGCTGCTGCTGTTGTTGCTTTTGCCCCCCTGTAGTATGGCGTCGGGTGTTGGTCCGTTTGGTGGTGGTCGGTGGTGTGGTTCAACATGGTGAAAGGTGGGGGTGGTTTCACATAGTGAAGGAGTGGTGGTAGGTGGTGGTGGTTCATAGTATGGTAGTGGTGGGGTCTATGTGTTGTGACGTGGTTGTTCTTCTTGTTGTTGTTGTTCTTGTTGTTGTTTCTTCTTGTTGTTGTTCTTCTTGTTGTTGTTCTTGCTGTTGTCGCCGTCTTCTTTTTCTTCCCTTTTCTTATTCTTCTTCTTCTTCTTCTTCTTCTTCTTATTCCCCACTATTCAGATTTTAAAATTTCGCCTTCTTGCGCCTCTTCTTTTTGTGCTCCTCCTCCTCCACTTCTTCGTCCTCCTCTCCTCCTCCTCACGATCGGAATTGGGTTACTTACTGTTCCCCTCCCATTATCTATATTACATCCCCCATCTCCTCTTCCCTCCTCAATATCGTTTATGTATTTTACTACCGCACTCACGGCTCTCCATGTCTTCTTTCCAGTCAGGGGCAGTCCCATTTCTTTTTAGAAGATGAAACAGAGGTGGGGGTCTGGCGGGCCTTATATTATGCTTTTGTTCCCCGCCAAACACCGATTGCACTGGGTCTTACCTTTGAGCCTCTCCGTTTTCAAACCAGCCAGTAGCAGAGAAAGAGAACAGACTCTATGCCGGGAACCAACCACACACACAAAGAAACAAAGCACCATCCCTGGCCCACAATCTGCTACCAAGACCAACAGTAACAGACAAAGAGAACAGACTCCAACAGTCAGTTAGAACAAACACACCAAAATCGCGCCCCATTTTCGAAAGCTGTTGTGAATATCCAACTGCGACGATCACACACCACAAGACTCGAGAACAGCTGCTCTGTCTCTCCAAACCCCACTCCTTGTCAAACGGGTCAATACTCGCTCAAGACACACACACTCAAGCAAGACACGCCCCACGCCATCGCCCCGAAAGAGTAGAATGTCCTTGTATCCTTTCGCAACAAAAGATGACTGAGGTTAGTGTCCCGAGTTTCCCCTTTTGAACGACCCCCCCCCCCCCCCCCCCCCCCCCCCCCCCCCCCCCCCGCCCGACGCCATCCCACCCATTACAGCCGCGCGCGTGTGTGTTCAAAAACAAATTCAAACCCACGATGAAAATGACACCCCAGAGATAGAGAGAGAGAGAGAGAGAGAGAGAGAGTGAAGAAGAGAGAGACTGAGAGAGAGATGGCGAGACCCGAGAGAGAGAGAGAGAGAATTTATTATGCCACGGTCGCTCTGCTGCTTTCCTTCCACAAAAGTTACTGTGTAAAGTGATCCGTTGATGAATAGGCATGCCCAGTGACATATCATACAGGAGGCATTAAAAATTGAACGACGCTCTTCTGACCGATACCCTTTTGGGCTTTGCCCTGTATCTTTCTTTCTGTTCTGGATCATACTACAAGTTTAGGGAGGACAACATCCATAAAAAAAATACATTAATTAAAAAAACAATACAAAAGAAAAAAACTTTAACAACGACAACAAAAAGTTCGGTTTAGCAAGAAATTATTGTTTTCACAACAAATATGGAATACTGTTATACAAAGTACGTACAGTCAACAAACAGTGCACACTGTTATTAAAAAAGTTAGACACCACACGTATACACATCAGTCTTTCTTCAAGCCATGATGGTAGGGATCCTACTGGGGCGGTAGTAGTCGCAATGGGAAGTGTAGGGTTCTGTTCTGGGACTGCGTGGCTCTGTCACAGCAGTTGCAGGTCTCACCACCAGGGGTGTGTGATTCCACCATCACACCATTTCCATCGTTCCGACGTCTGGGGGAGATGGGCACAAGGCAGTTGGGTCTTCTTTCGTCCCTGCTTTTGTTTTGGTGTCCACAACACCAGTTGGACTGGGCTGTCTTCTGTATGTCCAGTCCACGTCGTTGTCAGGGCGCTGCTCAAACGGGTGGAGGTGGTGGGAAGTTCATCAGGTTGATCACATGCCTGAGATATCCAGCAGAATCCTACCCATTGTCGAAGGGTGAGAGTGGAGTACAGGGAGGTATGGTTACACCGCGTGATTGTCGGTACAGGTTGATGCTGCTGCTGCTTGCTGCTGCTGGATATTGGGGTTAGTTGTGTTTGAATTGTCGCAGGAGAACTGATGTTTGGTATTTGACGTACGTCACCACCCAGTTTATTCTTCAGGTTTGACAGTCTTTTCAAACTCTTTGCATACCAGCGAACAATCCTTCGCTGCGCCCTGGACCAGCGACCACCCTTGGTTTGTTGGTTGGTCTCTTGTAATGGTGCTCTTATATTCTGACAGCCCTTTGCCAAGTTTTGACGAGGGAACCTGTTGTCAAAAAATGTTGCTTCCCAGTGGGGAGATTGAGTGTAGGCTATGGCTACTTGTTTCTTAATGAGTACTGGTCAGTTTGGAAGACGTTGTTGTCAGCGCAGTGTGGAGTTGAGAAGGTAATTATAACGATAATGGTTGAGGCCTCTCTTATATAGTTCATTGTGTGTATGTGTTTACACAGATGGTTTTAATACCCGCTCAGACCACCTCAATCTGGATATGTCAACAAATCAATCAGGGGAAAACGACGCGGTTAGCAATCATCAGTTCAAGATTTTGGTTGTGATTTAAAATCTTGACGATAAGGACTGACGACTTTTGTTTTGAAACTCTAGGGATTTGTATTATTATTCCAGGCTTCGGCTTCAAACTCAGCCAGTTTAAAACCTTCTGGCACTTCATGCGATAACTAGAAGATGAGGCCATGTGGAAGAAAGACGATCTCTGTCGAGTCTCGACCACATAGCTGGTCTCCAGAGTATGAGAGTAGCAATGTGACACATTTCCTTCCGTCTCTGTACTTTTTGTCCTCAAATCTCGGCGCGATTACATTGGTAACAACTCTTGTGACAACAGATTATAAGAGTCAAGGCATCTGAGTTTCATTTTTTTCAATCCAACTTTAACTTCCTCCAGATCTTCTCCATTGTGAGTCGCAGTGAAAGTGGTGTATTGTGACACACTCCATACGTTTACAACGCTTTTAAAAGACTTTTTCTGTGAATAGAATGTATAAATGATCTCAATTTTTGATCATTGGTCCCGTTTATGGGGGGTGGAACTCCGACAACACTTGGGGAAGACTGTGACCACGCTTTTTCTTAAAATGAAATACTGCACATAGTACCACAGGCTGAAAGACTGTGTCAAGTCTTGATTAGTCTTTGGTTAAAACGTAAACTGAAAATGTTGTTTAAAAAATAAAATTATTCAATGTCTGGATAAACGAAGGGGTAGATCCAAAACTAGCAAAATAGTCTGCTTTACACGACATTCAAACAATCACTGACCAAAATGTTCTCCGGCCCAGAGCTGTGGTCGGTGTTAATAACCATGCGATAGGTCGTGGGTGGTGAATGAAATAGAGAGGGAGCCTTGTTCCTTGGTATTTTCCCCCAAAGACACGTCCGGGCGTGATGTCTTTAGTCATACACAGCGGCAAGTCACCACTATTCATGTTTTGAATGTCTGTCTGCACTTGGCTGGGGGGACGCGATCGATTTCGATATACTGTCCAAACTCTGCATACACAATCACATGGACAGGCTCAGCCAGAGCTCTTTGAGAGGCTTCATTTCAGACGAAGTGCGCCACTCTGACCAGTTTCAGATGCTGTCTCCATCCAGGCAATCTCGGAGTCAGATCAAAAGATTACAGGGTGTATCCTTCGTCATTAATCTTGATATTGATGGTGTTCCAGCATCTCTGTTTACACCCCGTGCCAGCATCAGACTGTGGTAGGCCCTACAATACTGCCGCTGTTCCAAAATCCGGGTAGGCTTGGCAGGAAACTGGCATCCGTCCATATACAGACACAGGAAATTTAAGTTGGGCGTGTGATAAGTGGAATGGATTTCTGTTGTACCGCCCATTGAAAACGCTGCGCTGTTTACAAGAGCGACTACGTCTTGTTTGGGTCTGACGAGAAGAGGTTGTCTTGGACAGCGCTTAGTTGCCTTGGGGGATAGCGAAGGTTTCTGAACGGTTTCTCTTTTGGTGACGGATACTTGCACGTACTCCTTTCCAGCGCCTTTTCGTGAGCCAAGGAAACAGCTGCGTTATCAGTTCACTTGCGAACGAACAGGGAAGCGTGAGTGATACACTTTTATAGGGCGCACCCGCATACACCATCATGTGCATGAGGTTTGAAGCCGTTTTTGGAGGGGATGTGTCTGAGTTTGGACGTCCCTCCGTTGATAGGTAGCGTTGTCCTGGAGCATATTATCTGTAGTGAAGGCGCCCCAAATATCACTTCTTTCCACTCCTAGCTGTCAGTCACGTCGATTCTTCAGGCCGAATTGTCTCTCTTGGGTGTCCTCAAGACGGCGGGTTATCTTGTGTCATGAAGAAATACAGGACTACTTGTCAAATGGACTGTTTTTCGCATCCTTGCCGTAGTTCAATGTTGTCTCGATGTACGCTCGGTTAGGGGTAAGGTGGTGCAGGATGAAATCGGGTGTCGTTCAGGGAGGACATCCACCTGAGAAAACAGGTAATGGAGCCAGTTTTTGACAGGGGCAACATTCATATCTCCTACCATTACATATCCCACTTCAAAATACCCAAACTCCCGTCATATTATAAATTAAAATCACATCACACTACCAACATCTTACTTCCCCCATCACATTCAATCCATTTATCACCATTCCCCCATTAATCACTATTAATCTTAACACCCCACTCCCCTTCACACAACCTCCATCTTTCTAATCCCAACCACTTTTCTCACCACCCTCTTTTTATATACAACCAATACCAAAATACCAGTATTCTACCTTTACATCCGCAAGAGGTTGTAGCAACTACATCCCCGGTTGTCTATCCAAAATGTCTCGAGGAATCCTCCGACCCGCCTCCGCCCGTCTTCCTTTTCCTCTTCCCCTTGTTGACTCCCCCCGCCGTCCCAGAAAAAATGAGTGACCCACGCTGGTTGTGAGGACCCGTAATTTTATACGCCTCCTGAGCGGGTTCACACGGTGGTTTGTCACAGCGCCCGGTGACTTGCTCACTGCTTGCTGCAACAAATCTTCTGCCAGCCTGCTACCCCGTTGCTGGAGAGCGGACTTCAAATTTTGCCCAGATTGCACATCTTGCGCAAGCTGCATTCCAGTTCGAGTCCCTTCTTCAGTAATGCCTTTCCACCATTTTTAACAAGTGGGATGAGAGTACGCCCGAGTCCTCCTAGAGGTTTCCATGGTCCTCTCCCTCGGTATTTTCTTTCCCCCGATAAAACACAGGGGAAGCCATGACCAGCTTGCGCAGTTAATTGTCTTCATAAGCTTTTCCTTCTGTGTTCAAGGGAACGTGACGCACACATCTCTTAAAGGCGTCAGGTCGTCTTGCGCCGAAAGTGATTGCGTCGCGTTGTTTTCCTTTGTACAAATGACAGAGGCTTGCCCGTGGTCTTTGGTTTTAAAGGAATTTCCACTGTGTTGAACTGGACCTTCTCAGAGCGAATATAGTTGGGTTTTTCAAAATATGATGTACGACTTCAGTGCTCTGATTCCCAGTAGACAATTCGGAAGCAAGGGAACCATCCCTCACAACAGGCGCCCCCTGATCCCTCGAGTGCCCCTCGCGGGTTGAAGCAAGTCGCAGTGCCATAGACACCCTCAAATCCCTCGTTGGAGATGTACTTGGTTTTTACTTTTATAGACTCCTTTCCCATACTAATGTCGCTCTCCAGACTCAAGATACTCTTAATGCTGGGTGATTCTGGAGAAACGCTATCAGATCTACAGTCTAAAACTGGTCACTTTTAGCGGTAGCTACGATTTATAATACCAGTTTATGTTGCTTCTTTTTCTATCTGCCAGACCGTCGATAAACTTGGTTTCAAGTAATGAGTCAAAAATTCTGCTGATTCTTACAATCCGTATGGTTTGTTGTTTGACTGTTGATATGACTCTCCATCGGGTGCGAATTGAATCCAAATTTATTGTTCTTCAATGTTAAGTATGTGTTGCTGAACAGTAGTTCAGGACAGGCCCACTTCGTAATTCTCCGTTCAAGTCACTACGTTGAGGGCAGTTTGGTTGATGAAAAAAGTGACTGGCGTTGTTATCGGGGGGTAGTACGTCATGGAGCTGTTGCTAAGGTAACGTCAAGTAGAACATTCTGGTGTCAGTGGGTAGTTGGCCGTGGATCGAGGGAGGGATTGGGAAGGATGTACCCGAAGACAACTCCCAAGAACGAGCCACCCACAAAATTGTCCACTCCTTGACGCGACTCAGTTTAAATAGGAGAACACCTACCACCACATTAACCAGGAGCGTCTTGACAACAGAAAACAATTTCACCGCGAGGAACTCGTCGTCCAAAAACACGCCACAGCGCAGATTTTCTGGACCAGCGTAGAAGTGACGGTTCATCTATGAGTCATGAGCTGAATTATACTTGGTTCTGTTCAGCATGGTCAAGTAGTTGCGTAGGTGGTCAGTCTGTCTGAGGAATCCATGAATTGAATGAAGAGTCATAGCCATACCATTTGATTAAATATTCTCGCTGTCCATTAGCGATTTTTTGCGTTGCTTCACAGATAGCTTCAATTCGATAAATCTGTTTCTCCCCCATTTCTGTATCTCCTGCCCTGGCTCATATAAAACGTTCATTGAAGCTCTTCTCAATCGTCTTTGAGAATGTAAGTCACTGGATGGTCTTTTTTATTCGAACTGACTGTCCAAAAGTTCTTCAGACCCAGATGGGCAAATAACATTTTTATATGTCTTCCTAGTTTTACTGATGCGTACACGATTCTGTTTCAGTTTTAGGTGTGGGGATGAGGAGGACGTAGGTGGTCGCTGTAGTACAGCGTCTGCATACTTTTCTTCTTGGTTGTGTGTTGTCTCTTGCAGGAGCACGCTGGATTGCTGCTGTGAAACGTTTGGTTGTATGCCTTGTACCAACGGTGGTTATAGCTTCCACAATCTCAAAGTATTGGTTTCTGGTAAAGTTAGCGCCAGAGCTCCTCTTTCAAAGTGCGATTCAGGTCTCTCTACAACAGAGGCTTTCGTTATCCAACGTTTTCTTTCCCCCAACAAAAAAAGTGTATTCTTCTTTCTTAAAAACGTTTGAAATGTTGGTCAGGATACTCTGCCCCTTGGTCTGTTGATGTTTGAGGGGTTTCCGACCAGTTCAGGATGCGTTCAAAGCCTCCACATCCACAGGTCCTTTCTTGTTTTTCAAATGAACGATCCAAGCTATTTGACAAGACATCGGATGACTGTCAGCAGTATAGCTAACCCATCTTGTTTTTCTTCAGGCGTGGACGTGCAATCAGATCAGCTTGCCATGATGGTCCATTCCTCCTACAACAACTCGCATCCTCTCAAACTTGTGTCGCAACAGGGTTTATGAAGAGTATAAGCTTCTTCTGTGACTCAACCATTCTTTGAGCACAGACTCTTTTGCCTTCGTTATAACGTTTCTAGCGGTTGAAACACCTCAAAAGATCCAGGGCGTTGTGGTGTGTAGTATGCCTGACCCCAACATTCTGATTCTGTTTCAAATATTTTTTTCTTATATTCGCGGAGCCATTTCAGGTGTAGTTCAGTATGGACTCCCATCCATCAAAGGGTGAAGTCTTGCTTAATCTTTGTCGTTTCAGGTTTCCGCTTCGGGGTTGTCTTCTCCCAAGAAAAAGGTGTTCCCCTTCCAACTGGTCAGAGTCTTCTGTAACCTCGTGGCTTCTTCTAGATGATAAGGCAAGTTTCTCAGTGATGGTGGGGGTATGTTGGCATGTGTGGAGTAGAAAAACACGGGTTGAGGGGAAATAGGAACCCCCACCGAACGGTCCTTCAGTAGGACATGTGAAGAATAGGACGGGTTGCCGGGTATTTGTGGTTGTATAAAACTTAAACGGTCAGGGTTTCCAACTAAATTCTGGGTGATGTTGGCATCACTGAGAGCAGCAGCAAAGGATTTCCACCCATTGGGTTGGATGTGCGCGACCGTTTTCTTAAGCTCATCATGACATAAAACATTCCCCACAAAAAAAAAAAAACGAGGGTTGAGTTTTTTAATCAGCTGTCCTCGCCAAATGATTTCCGCGCTGAGTTTCCATTTCCAGGATCTGGGTGATTTCTGAACGCGGTTTCTAAAAGTCGCTCCGCTTTGCTTTTCATCTTTTTTTGTACACTCTCCACAACATCCTTCTCCACGCTGTCAACATGAGATGACGCGCTTCAACAATCTCTGTTTCTGATTGGGGTTGGGTTTGAGCAGGTGTTGTGCCTTGAACAGTCACTACTCAGTGGTTTTCCTTAAATTGATCCAATACGTTTCAAATATTTCCACAGGGTTGATGATATTATTAGCCTTGTCTTCGGCGCTTGTATTATTGTTCTTCTAATATATCACGATCTGTGGGAACCAGTACCTAAGACTGTCTGATGTGGCTCAGGAAACTGGAGAGGCCCGCGAACAGAGTCTAGCACACGAGGAATCACTAAAATCATTTTTTCGTATCGCTCTGATGTGGTTACAATCCCCCGTAATCCTCCGCAGCAACCAGGACAGGTTTGATGAGGGCACCGAGAAATCCCCCTTCTGCAAGATTGCCTTCTTTCTCTGCTGGATGTTCTTCTTCGCCAGGAGCGTAAGCTCTGCTTGTATCTGCACAACTGTTTCTTCTGGGCAGGAGTCAGTTCTCTCGTGGCCTTTTATAATGTTGATGGGTACATTTCACTCAGGGCGTTGATCAAGTCTGGCGAGGCCCCTTTCAGGACTGCCTTAATAACAGCAAGGCTTGGCACCACACAACAACTGCCAACATGGGTTGGATTCCTTCTCATACGTGCTGACATGATGGTGAAGAGTCAATGTTCTTGGGGTCGACATAAACCGTCGTGTGTAGATGGGGACTCGCTTTTAAAGATCCACAAAGGTCTCAGTCTCACTGAAGGACTACCACCTCGAACGGAGAGTGGTTACTTCCAAGCGTACACTTATATCAGAGACTTCCAGTGTGTTATACAATCTCCCACCATCCTTCTCTCCATTTCGTCCTAACCAAAAAGAAAAATATCGCTTGTTGCAGGATTAAAACATTGCATATCTGGAGGACGAAAATCATATCTGCACATACAGATTGAGGGTCGGGGGTATAATATTGTTCTAGACGGAGATGATCGGGTGTCTCCTGTCGAAGGTCAAAACAACAAATAACCGTGGGGTTTGGATGTCGCATCTTTAAAGCTTCCTGAACGTACTTCAATCTTCCGGGGATACATCTGTTTAAGCTAAATGGGTGATTGTGAGGCGTCTCTGGGTTCTTGAATACCACAGATAATGGACTGTTCAAGTGATGGTTCCGTTGTTCTTTGTTTTTCCCCAACAGATTCATGCAACGATGTACATGACACTCATGTTTGCGATGATGGCTACTTTCGTGAATAATTTTGTCACCCTGTCAATCCGTTCTGCTCATCAAGTCATCAATCACACCAAACGTCGGTTTCTGATATCCCATTTTCTACTTTGGGTAGCCCTTCGATAAAAGTGACTCCTTCAAAAGATGTATCCAGATGCCACTCTCCATAACACAACACAATCTCATCGGGAAGGTCCCACCCCGGGAGTCATTACTTCTTGATGTGATTTATAACTTAGACCAAACAGTTTTTCCACTTCCTGTGGACAGCAATCACCACAGTTATAGGGATGTTTCCACCTTGGATCCATTGCTTCTTCTGTTTTAGCGGCCCCACATTTACATGCTTTTTTTTATTCCTGGTCTACAGACTTTTAAAACGGATTCTTGTCTTGCATCAGCATCATCATCATCCTAAGCATCATTCACTGTCATCACCGCCATCTCATTTTTTTATCACGCCTACGTAGCGGACAACCCACGCGGCAACGAGACAACACCCCATTTATTCAACACTAAACCACGGCCGTTCGGACAAAATAATCGATCCGCACGCGCGCAGCAACACGATACCCCCCATCTATTTTTAACCCACTTACGTCAGAAACAAACCACCCCACCAAACAACAAAGACTCAAAGATTTTTTTTCTAGCCATGAGTCAACATTAATCGATCCGATCGTTGACTCACCACCACCGTGTGACCTTGGATCCCCTCCACCTACTTCCGCCATGCCCACCACTGCCCGCACCACCTGCGCGTCACTGCCGCCTACTCCGGCATGCGCAACACCACTTCGGTGGAGATCCCCTCCGAGATCCCTTGTAGGATGAAAAGTCCCTACCTTTTACAACTTTTATACTTTTATTTACAAATGCAGTCCTAGGATGCTGGCAAATGAATTAATCCCGCAGTGCAGGTTCAGCTAAGATCTCACATGCATTCGGGTAATATTTGGGTGAATCAAGGCTTTAGTGAGAAGCAAGGAGGATACAGATATCAAGATTTAGAATATATTAAGAGATAAGACTATCCCATATCTTTTAGATATTAAAGAAGCAAAAAACAAAGCCAATATGAGTTTAAGGCCCAAGCAAAAGGCATTATAGGTCTATGTTTTGCATAAATGAAGTATATTGACAAGGACATGCAAAAGTCTGGGAAAAACTAAAAACTATGAGAAAGGACTTAACGTTGCCACTAGTGTCCTAACAAATTGGACCACACAGATATAACCTACAATCTAGAAAAGCTGAAGAATTGCTGAAATGTTTGCAAATTATAGTAGAAATACTGCGACTCTCAGAGAAAGGCAGGGAGATATATATAGGGCAAATCAAAAAATAATAGAACACATAGCGACAGAAATAATATAAATGGACGTATTAAATGCTGATATAAACATTGTTACAAGGTAAAAGATTGTATTTCGAGTCTTAAGAAGAAAACATCTTTGGTTTAGAACGGAATCTCAAATGAAATGGGGACACTTGCCAGATATTGTAATAGAATTTCTATTGTTTCTTTCTACAGAAATGCTGGTCTGTGGTAATAGCCCTCTCGTCTGGAAGAACCTGATCATTATTCCAATTCAAAACAAGGTAAGCCAGATGCAGACAAAAACAGCTATCGTCCAATCGCCTTAACATCCCACACATGCAAACTAATGGAAAAGTTTGTTTTAAATAGATAGTTGCATTACTGCGAAAAATAGAAAGTAATACGGTCAAAAGCTGGATTTCGAAAAGGCAGATGTAAACTGTACATGTCGTTAAATTAACATCCCCAAGTAACGCAGCAGCAGTTTCAAGGCGAAAAAAAATATACTAGCGACATTTTTGATGTCCGAAAAGCATACGATCAGTTTGGCTCAATCGCCTTCTCTATAAACTTTAAACCACATAGGCATAACAGGTAACAGTACAGCAGTACACATTGCCAGCTTCTATCTATAGGTTTTACAGGTATTAAACGTTGGAAATTCATATTCAAAAACCCCAGACAGCTATCGTATGGAGTCCGTCCTCAAGGATCGGCTATTTCTACAATTTGTTTAACAACCTTGTAGCTGATTTCCGAAGACGAGTCCAAAGATACCCACTTTTGCTCAATCTGCTGATGTATTCTGTTTGTGGAATGAAGGTGACAATTAAACGTTAAAAAACTCAGTCAGGGCTTTGAACCTATACAAAGGAAAGGCATCTAACGTGAACTAAATAAAATCAACTACTTTATGATAGAAAATGGACTAAATTATCATGGAATAAAACAAAATCATTGTGTTTAATCAGGCTATGCACCTATTTAAATTACATGATTCACGATGAATAGTGCAATCATAAAATATACACAGATGTCAAAATTTCTTGGCGTCTACCCTCATTTCAAAACTTTCGTGGTGGAATTACCACACGATACATAACAAACAAGCTAGAAGAAGTCTGAACTTTTTGAAGGTAATAGCAGACAGCGCTGGGGACAGAACACAAGGCACTAATATTTCTCCGCTACCTCCCTTGTACGTTTACGGATGACGTATGGCCAGGAGGGTTTTTTCAGCGCTCCAGCGTACTTGTTAAAGAAATTGCAGAGCATAGATTCCAAAGTCTTACAACTTGCTCTGGGTGTACCAATACAAGCAGTCAATTTTAGGAACTTACACAGAAGCAGGTGTTCTACCTCTCGATGATACAAAGAAAAACCTCAGCTGCGAAAATTTTATCCTTAAAACTTCTGGCTTTATGAAACATTTTCACAAAGAAACAAATCTTAATTCAGAAACGACTTTGCCCCAAAAAGAGCTAGAACAATAAATTCATTGAAGTCCATCAATACTTTGCCTCAGAT
>JAFLJL010015913.1:50966-55966 GCA_018398815.1 Conus ventricosus | reverse complement strand
GTATGGTGTTGGTAAACAAGAATGTGTGGATATTTCCTTCATATAATTGAAGTAGATGAATCTTTTGAAAAAAAACTAAAAAATCTGGGTGATTATATGTAATGAAATGTTAACATTCTGTCGTGTTACAAGAAGGAAATGAACATTGTGTCGTGACGTTTATTAGTTTGATGAAAAGTAATCATTAATTGTGTGTAATGAAAGTATCAATAATTGTGTGTAATGAATTGGTATTCATGGTTTATGAAGAGGGTCTAGGTGGAAGTCCTTACCCGATTGGGAAAACTAAATTCTGAAGGGTTTATATGGAAATCCTTTCCGTGTAGTGTGTGATTCCGGAAAAAAGGGGAATTGTTGTCGTGTTATGATTCCGGAAAGGGTGGAATGTTGTAGTGCTATGATTCCGGAAAGGATGTTGTGTTCTGATTCGGAAAAGGGGAGAATGTATGTATGTTGAAGAAAGAATATGTGGTTTTGTCCAAGTTGTAGTGGAATATGATGTGGCCAATGAAGATAAATGTAGTCGTGTTGTAAATGAATTAGTAGCCTGATAATCAAGGTGTTAATCAGTTTCCCCCAGGTAGAAGCGTTCCTGGACTGAGGGGGACTGGCTGCCACTTTATGAAGGGTCGGGCCATGCTGAGTCCTACGCCCCTTGTTCACGCCATTCGTCGGCCGTGGAGAGTCAGCTGAAGTGCCGATAACGACCCTACCTGTCACTGGCCCGGGACCGGTCTACCACGAGCCAGTTGGTCTGGAGGCACCGCTGCTGCCAAGCCAGAGCGCTCCGCTACCGAGTTGATCCAGCGGATGTTGGCCAGGCCGACGTTTTGTGTTGGTGGGGTTTTTTGGTGAACACGCTCCTGTGTGAGAACACGTCGCCGGCAGGGACGCCGCGAGTGTTCGAGATTTTTGAGCACAGCTCTGAAAATGATGTTAGTCTGTGTCGACTTGACTTGACGTCTAGTCGTCGTTCGTCGTCATCTGGTCTCGTCGTCAGTTTTCGTCCTCCTCGTTCTCGTCGCTTTCGTCGTATCGTCGCTTCCATGTATCTGAGCCGTTCCGGGGTTTCGTAGTCGTCTTCGTCGACGTTGGAAACCGGAGCTCTAATTAGTATATATATATATAAACATTTGATATTTTTTGTTGGTACGCCTAATGGTTGGCGTACGACCTTTTAATGTTATATTATATGTTTGTCTGATGGTTCGGGCAGAAAAGAACAAAAATGTGTTCTCGTTGCTGGATGTCAATGTTCGGGTGAGTGGTGTGAGTATGTGAATTGAAAGTCGTGCATGCATCGTTATTTTGTGTGAGAGTCGGACACCTGCAGACACACCTAGACCATCGTACATCCGGTGACCCATAGAACTTTTTCACGTTTACTTCAAAATTGTGCTAGGTTAGGATTTCGTTTGTACTCTTTATAGTGTCCCAGTTATTGTTAGGACACATTTACAGACTTTCATTTTGAGTGTTTGTTGTTTTGTGTTGTGGAAATGGACTGTTTCAGGTAATTTGTTTTCCCCGTCTCCCAGTGTTAACGCGGTATTCTTTTTGTATAGTTTCTGGAGATACGAGGGCCTAGTTCTTAATTTTCTGTGGGCTTTTAGTTTATTCTCTTTTGTTACCCTTTCTGATGTTAGTTTCTATTTCTCCTTGTAACTTGGGGATTGTGTTGCTCTATAGCATTCTGAGGATTCTTTCTCTCTTAAATGAATGTTTGTTTGATTGGCTGCTGGGCATTTTTAAAGAAATTACCCCCCCACCCCCCCCCCCAAGAAAAAAACCCCAACAAGATTGTATTGATTCATATATGCCTATGTGTATTGATCAGTGATTTGATTTGTGCATATGTTGTTTGTTGTTGGTCGATTTCTGCATTTGTGTACTCATTATGCTGTTATTGATTGATGATTTGGTTATTGCTATAATTGATTGTTAAGTGCGTTACACAAACCCGTTATCTCCTGACACTCTAGGGGGTTTGGGCCACACCCGGTTCATGACTCCGGATGTCCCTCTGCTGCCCCTTTTTTTCCCCCATCTTGGGACGAGCCATGGCTGGGATTCGAACCCATGACTCTCTGGACATGCTCATTTTCTACTTAATGACTCGCGCTTTAACCACTGAGCCACAGGGACACCTGATATTTGTAGGGAAATTAAGCCTTATGAAGTTCACTTTTGTTCCTCCTTGACCAGATCCAGCTTGAACACCTCTCTGCCGCTTCTGCCATTGCTTTCAGGGCTCTGTTTTTTTCCTTCCCTGCAACTGAGAGCTGTTTCATGAGGCTGTATGCAGACGTTTCCTACAAATCCCCTAGCTCCAATTTCTGCAGTGAGGACTTTGACCTGATAGCCTTCTCTCCTCAGGCTGTTTGCCAGATCAGCATACTTTTCAGCGTAGATTTGAGCTGCCTCCATTCTGTTCTCATATGGCACCGTGAGCTCGATCATGATCAGCTGCTGGTTGACTTAGAGTGGACTACTATGTCTGGTCTCATGCCACTCTTGCTGATGATCTCTGGGTGACTCTTCCATTCTGGGAGGTCTGCAGTGCACTCCCAGTCATCTGCCCCATCCACCAGACTCTGCCTGCATGTTTCGAGTGGCACTGTTGTTCTTGGCCATGATTTGCTGCCTCCTGCCGTGAAGAATGTTGCGGGTGCTTTTGGAGTCCTGATTCTCCCTTTTGTGGTGTTGGTACTAGCCCAGACTACTTGTACAATCTCTTGAGCACTTGGTTGTGCCTCCATGTGTACCTTCCTTGAGCCAGGGCTACTTTACATGAGCTTAGAACATGCTCCACTGTTTGTTTTTCATGGCAGAGGGGGGCATGCAGGATCGTCTGTTTTCCCCCACTTCACCAGGTTTGCATTTGAGGGCAGAAGGTCATATGCAGATCTGAGAATGAAGCTGATCCTGAGAGGGGCCATGTGCCAAATGTCATTCCAAGTTAGACTTCTTTGGAGTGATTCTCCCACGTTGTCCATTGCCCTTGCTGGCTCTGCTGGACTGCTTTTTGGAGTCTTTTTTGGTTTCTTCTTTTCTCATCTCCTGAATCATCATGTCTCTTTTGGCTTTTCCTTTGGCCTTTGACCACCATTCAGTTTTGGTCACCCCCAGTCCTTGTCTGTTGGTCTGTGTGTGTTCTGTTATTTCTCTGATCTTGAGACTTTCTTTTGCAGAATCCATCGCCTCTTGAACTTTCCATTTTCTGCCTGTCTTCAGCTGGGGCTTGATTGCTTCTACCACCTTGTCTCCTGAGTCCTCCAGCATGCTTTGAAGTCTGATCTTCCCTGCTTTGTATTCCTCCAGGATGGATTTCAGTGGTAGTTTGAGCTTTGCTTGGCGACAGTACAGCGCGATGTCAGTCAGACAGGGTGGGACACCAAGCCATTTCCTTGTGAACTTGTTGATTTTGGCTTCCATTGCCTCCACTGTGCTGGTGCAGATGTCGTATATCATCAGAGGCCATAGGAGCTTTGGTATCAGCATGAACTGCAGACACCAGACCTTGTATTTGCCAGGGAGCCCACACTGGTCAATGGTCTCCAAGCCTTCTTCCGCCATCTGCTCGGTTTCTTTGCTCTTTGTGTGTCTTTCAGCGTATCATCATACCATCTTCCAAGGCTCTTGACTGGTTCTTCTTTGACTGTTGGAATGGCCTGGTTGGCAACACTGAAGACCACAGATTCGGCCACTTTTCCTTTCCTCAGTGAGAGACTCCGTGATTTCTTTGGCTTGAACTTCATTCTGGATGAGGCAACTATGTCGTCCAGCCTCTCCAGCACATGACGTGTCTCGTCTTCTCTGGATGAAATCACTGTAGTGTCATCCATGAAGGCCTTGAGAGGAGGCATCTTGTATCCATCGCCAAGGTCTGTTTGTCTCGCGTTGTTTGTTGCTGCTTTCAAGATGAGTTCCATTGCCAGCACGAACAGTATCGGGGAAATTGCACAGCCCATTGCAATGCCCACTTCCAAGTTGATCCAATCAGTTGTGTACTCCTTGGTAGAGAACCGCATTGAGAAGCCATTGAAGTACTTCTTGAGCATGTCGCGGATGTTCTTTGGCACATGGTACATCTCAAGAGCCAACTGTATCAGTTCATGGGGCACAGATCCATATGCGTTTGCCAGATCAAGCCACACTACGTCCAGGTCTCTCTTTTCTGTTTTCGCTTTTTGGATTGCGTCCCAGATCATTGTGGCGTGTTCTACACAGCCAGCCACGCCTGGGATGCCACCTTTCTGGACTGACACATCCAAGTACTTGTTTTCCATCAGGTACTTGGTCAGCCTTGCTGCCATGACAGAGAAGAAGATTTTCCCTTCGACGTTCAGTAGTGATATTGGCCTGAACTGGCTGATGTCACTTGAGTTTTGCTCTTTGGGGATGTACACACCATCTGCCGTCATCCACTGGCCGCTGATCTTCTGGTTTCTCCAAGCCGATCGCAGCAGCCGTGGAGCCACTCCAGCACCTTGGGACATTTCTTGTAAAGCTGGTAAGGTATTCCGTTTGGCCCTGGTGATGATTTGGCTCTGGCTTTGTCGACCACCTTCTTGATTTCCGCCAATGTTGGAGGCTTGCCATTGAACTGTTCCTCAGGGTTGGTTGGCCACACCAGACCTTGAATGTCGAGTGGTGCTTTGCTCTGTGAGTCAGAGTATGTTTTCCTCGATGCTGCTCAGAACTCCTTTGTCCACACTTAGGGTCCCAGATTGGCTGCCAACGTGTTTGGCAAACTGGAAGGGGTCTCGAAGAAGCGCTCTTGTGTCTTCTTCTTTTGTCTTCCTCTTCCTCGCAGATTCCGCTTTGCTGAGGGCGCTGTGTTTTTCTTTCAGGTCTTCCCAATTTTTCCAAGCCTTGTTTTTCAGTGGCGTGCGTCTCATTTGCTTCTGAGGTTGTTTTTGGACTGATCTTGTCCATCTTCTTGCGTCTGGATTCTTTGAGGTTTTCTCTTGTAGTTTTACTCTAGGCGTCCTCATGTG
>JAFLJL010015913.1:0-49966 GCA_018398815.1 Conus ventricosus | reverse complement strand
GTCGCTTCATTGTCTAATCGCGCAGGTTTAATTTTACAAAACTGACATGAGATGGACTGATTTTATGTGAAAAGGGGGTTTTCGTGCAAATCAGGGTCTTGAACCCGTATAAAGACATTCTCTCGTCGTCTCGTCGCTTCCATTGTCTCGCCGTTTTCGTCGTCGTCTTCGCGAGTTGGAACCGTAGCTCTAATAGCTATATAATATATATATATAAATATAATATATAAATATATATTATATATATATATAAACATATTGATAAATTTTGTGTGTACGCCTAATGGTTGGCGTACGGACCTTTTAATGTTATATTATATGTTTGTCTGATGGCTCAGGCAGAAAAAAAAACAAAAAGAAGTGTTGTTCTGTTGCCTGGCTGTCAATGTTCGGGTGAGTGGGTGAGTGTATGTGAATTGGAAAAGTCGTGCATGCATCCGTAATTTCTGTGTGAGAGTCAGACAGTCAGATACCTGCAGACACACCCATACCATCCGTAACATCTGGTGACCCCATAGAACTTTTCACGTTTACCTTCAAAATTGTGCTAGGGTTAGGATTTCGTTTGTAACACTTTATAGTGTCCCCAGTTATTAAGTTAGGACACATTTACAGACTTTCATTTCGAGTGATTTGATTGTTTTGTGTTGTGGAATGACTGTTTCAGGTTAATTTGTTTTTCCCGTCTCCAGTGTAACGGAGTATCTCTTTTGTATAGTTTCTGGAGATACGAGGGCCTAGTTCTTAATCTTCTGTGGGCTTTAGTTTCATTCTCTTTTGTTACCCTTCTGATTGTTTCTATTTCTTCCTTTTAACTTGGGGATTGTGTTGCTCCTATAGCATTCTGAGGATTCTTTCTCTCTTAAATGAATGTTTGTATGATTGGCTGCCTAGGCATTTTTAAAGAAATAACCACCCTTCCCCCCCCCAAAGAAAAAAAACCCAACAAGATTGTATTGATTCATATATGCATATGTGTATTGATCAGTGATTGATTTGTGCATGTGTGTGTTTGTTGTTAGTTGATTTCTGTATTTGTTTACTCATTATTGCTGTTATTGATTGATGCATTTGGTTATTGCCTATAATTGATTGTTAAGTGCGTTACACAAACCCGTAAACTTCTGATATTACTGTCGTTTTCGTTCCCTTTCAAAATTAGTCGTAGTTTTTTTTAGTGTGATAGATATAAATGTTTGTGTGGGAAAATAATATTAACCCCTTTGAAATATATTTCTGTGGACATAGTTCTAAACTTTCTTTTGATTGCATTTGGTCCACTGACTTAGTGTTTCAATATGTCTTCTGTGGACGAAGATAAAATTTTCACAAAATATTTACATCGTGGTAAGGCCTTTGGTATTGAAGGACATGCTTTATTAGACTATGTTGATATATGTGTTACGCAAGATTTAGAAAGAGAAGAAAGAATGAACATAAAGCGAATGCAGAAGAAGAGGAAACCAAAAGAGATAGAAGAAACTAAAAGAGCACAAGACCTAGAAGAAACTAAAAGATTTCAACAAAAAGAGATTGAAGAAACTAAAAGAATACAGTTAGAAATTTCTCGTCAAGGAGTAGTTTCTGGTGAGGACAGTCATAGTCAAAGTGCTAGAATACCCAGGTCTAACGCCCCTCGTCCTACCTTTCCCAAATTACCTCCCTTTAAAGAAAGAACCGATGACATTGACAGTTATCTGTTCAGGTTCGAAACCCATGCTCGCTCTCTAGCTGGTCAGAAAGTCTATGGGTCGCTTATCTCTCTGCATTGCTTGAAGGTTCAGCTCTCACGCTTCATCACAGTTTGGCAGAAAATAAATGTGGTTTCTTATGAGCTGTTGAAAGAGAGTTTGTTAAAGAAATTTCAGTGTACTCCAGATGGTTCTCGTAAGCGTTTTCATGAGTCAAAGCCTAGTACAGATGAACCCTTTGAAACTTTTTCAGTGGAACTTAAACGTCTTCTTGATCGTTGGATTTCGTTGTCCAAGATTGAGAAATCTTTTCAAGGTCTTGTTGATCTTATACTGAGAGAGCAGTTTTAGAATGTGTTTCTAAGGATTTGGCTACTTTTCTGTGTGAAAAGGATGAAAAAGCATTTGATGCTAATGATCAAGTCTGCTGAATCATACAGGCGTGCCCATCCCACTAAGCTCCTTTCCAGAAAGGCTGATGTAAATATTTTTGCCTCTGTTGCCCATAATACTTCTGGACAGTCATATGGACCCCCCTTCCGTGGTCGTTAGATAGAGGTCGCAGGTATTTTGCCCCTCATGCTGTTCAGAGTCCCAGCACCACAGCTATTCGAGGCGGTGGTAATCGTTACCGTGGTCGTGGTGCTTGTCAGTATTCAGTCAGTAGAGATTCATCAGGAAATACTTTTCCCAGTCTCCCAGTGTTGTCTGTTTTCTTTGTAAACAGACAGGGCATGTGGCTTCCAAATGTTCTTGGAAGTCAGGTAGAAACCCATGCAAGATTTGTACTCTAAGTCATCCAGAAGCGCCCCTTTGTTGTTGGCAGTTCAACTATCGTCGACAAGTCAGCTGACAAACATTCTACTGCTGCTTGTTCGATTGTTCGCTCCCCATTCGCTTGTTTAGCTGCAGGTGAATTCACAGGGAAGTCGAACTTAGAATCTGGTTCTGTTAATGGCACTCTATGTTCTGTATTGCGTGACACTGGTGCTACCATATGTGGTGTTCGCAAGAGACTAGTTTCCGATAGTCAGATGCTAGGTACCACAGTGAGCTGTGTTTCTTTTGGAGGACGTGTGGATGAATTCCCACTAGTTACAGTTCCTGTCAGTTGTCCCTACTTTGAGGGTGACCTAACCTGCGTGTCCAGACAGTCCTGTCGGGGATCTCATCATGGGTAATGTCCTTGTTCTGTAAAGGCAGTGCTTACAGTTAGTAAAAGAAACCCTTCTCTTTAGCTCCCTTTTTCCGGGGTAAGCAAAGCTGTGGAGAAAAAAGAAACCTCTGTGCAGATCCTGATATTTGAATATTTCTCTTTGATTGTTTCAGAAAAAAAAGGAGGATAAAAGGGAAGAATGTTTTCGTTAGCTCTTCTGGTGAGTGAAGTCAGGTACAGCTACCTTCTATTACTGTTTGCAGACGGTGTTTTGTACATAAAAATGTTCTAAAAAATGACTTTCTTTGAAAATTTGTTGTTCCCTTGCCCTCCGACCTACATGCTACTTAGCACACGATCTTTTCTGTCAGGTCATTGTGGTTCTCGCGAACCTTGCAAGGTCCTAAACAAGTTTTTGGGGGCCCTGGTTATGTAGAGTGGCCAAATTTATGTGCTTCATTGACGTTTGTCAGAAGACAGTCCTAAGGGAAAGTTTTCCAGTACCCTTTCTACTACCATTCATTGGTATCCCTTTGCCTGTGGCGTTGCCCTTTTGGGCCATGCTCCCTTTGGAAACAAGGGCTAATTATTCTTACTATGATTGACATAGCCACCCGTTTTCCCGAGGCGTTCCCCTTTAAGGGTATCTTTCTGTCGTTTTAGGGGAAACTTATTTGGGGAAACTTTTTTTCGTTTAGGATTCCAAAAAAAAAATTCTTTCGGATCAAGGCACCCCGTTTAATTGACCTAATCGCAATTTCCATACCATCCTCAGGCAAATGGGATATTTGGGGTTTTTCCCTGGCACTCTGAAATCGAGCGAAAAAAATGTGCGTTCTTTCCCAAAAGGGATGGCATCGATATCTACCTGCACTGCTATTTGCTCGAGGTTTTCCTTCGGAAAGTACAGGGTTTTTTTCCATTTCAGTTGTTGTTTGGTCGACACGTTCGTGGCCCCCATCGCTCTATTGCAGGGCTTGGACCCCGTTATAGTCATTTTGAAACAAAACCCCTCTTTGCCTACTTGTTCGAGCAAAAAAATGTCATTTCTGACTCATGCAAGTTGGCTATGGATCATTCTATCGGTTCCTCTGCTAAGGGAAAAAGGTAGTTGATCGTGCCCCCATGGGCCGGCCTTCTCGTGGCGGGGGTGTTTCTGACCAACCTGTGCCCACCCCTTTTTCTTGTCTTTCCTACTGTTCTGCCTACCATGTCTTTCACTATCTCTTTTCACCTTTCACCCATAAAGTCTCCCCACATCATCTGCAGCCTCTATGTCGTCTTGTTTCTTCCTTCCCGGTTCTTCAGTCTGTTCTTTCATCTATTATTCCAGTCTTCCTTTTCAATGCTTCTTTTTCTGAGATCTATCGGAGTGGTGGCCCTAAGTCACTGCAATCTAAGGTGCTGACACTGGCCGAGAGATGAATGGCTCTGCGTTAGTGAGTCGCTACAGCAGTCCTGTCTGGTTTTGTGGGACAGTATCAGGCAGATGGACGCCCTGCGAGTTCATCTTCACATGTCCTTCTTAGGGCCATCCATTGTCCTTTCCCTAGCACGGCAGCTCTCCTAGGGTGACTGTCAAATTTCTGCCATCATTGAGCCTACGCCCTATGAGCAATCAAAGCAGTCATTCCAAACGACAGAGAAGAATGTAGAGATTCAGATTCAGATGAAGAGATACGAGAAGTGGCAAAGAGAAAGGGTATCCAAAATACATGGCCAAGCTTCCTTATAGTGGAAGCAAAAGATCCAAAAGAATCCATTGCTCGGATTTCTCCGTTTGCTATTTGCAAATGGTTCGAGGGAGTTCATCCACAGGATTCAAAATGATAAAAAGACTCCGATCTGGTAGTTACCTTGTTAACTGTGCTACGGAGCGGCGTCGCGTTTGCTGCTAAAAGAGATGGTTCTCAACTTATGCAGATCACAGTTAAGGTTCCATTCACCCCTTTCTCAACTACTCGAAAGGGGTAATTAGATGTGCTGACTTGGCTGGAGTTGCTGAAACAGAAATACGACTGAGATGGAAAGTCAGGGTGTTCTGCAGGTCCATAGAGTGAAAATCTCTAAAGGAAGTGACTTGATTGAAACTAACACGCTATTCTTGACTTTTGCTATGCCATCTCCCCCAGAGTTTGTCAAGTGGGTTATGTCCAAGTGAAAGTTACGCCTTTTGTACCATCTCCTTTGCGGTGTTTCAAGTGTCAACGCTTTGGGCATTCAGTCGAGCTTGTCGGGGTCAGGAGATCTGTCGGTGACTGTGGTCAGAAAGAGCATGATGGGTCTTGTACAAAATGCTGTATACTGTGTCAATTGTAAGGGTGATCATTCAGCAAATTCAAAAAGTTGTCCATGTGGGAAAAAGAAATGCGAGATACAGAAAGTAAAGATTGAGAGGAAATGTTCCTTTCTTGAGGCTAGAAGGTTAGTGGAGGCCAGGACTCCTTCGGCTGCTACTTATGCACAGAAGGTGGTTAAAGATTCTGCGAATCGGTCATCGGGTGATGATCAGTTAGCAACCTCCATTCACTAGGCTGTAGTAGAAGAAATTGGACATAATGTTGGCGATCGGTTTTGGATCGGCTACATACTGGAACAATCGATGGTTTTTGCTCATAAATGCAATAGTTTTCCGTCCACAATTACAACAGGCTCGTCCCTGCTGGTGAGGAAGAAGTGTTTCAGTGTCAAATCGCGGTGGACATGAGGTCAGGGGTGAAGGATCGGATGGAACGATATGTCCCCTTCGTTTCACAGGCCAATGAACGAGGCAGTATGAACAGGCACGCAGTGAGGAGCGTCCTTTCGACTCCAGACCTTCCTAAAGGGAAAATCTCGAGTCAGGTATTTGGTGCATCAGTTTTCAGTCCAGCAAGAACAATTCCAAGCAGGCAACAAACAACTCAGAAATTTATCAGGAGCATCGCTATCTGATCTTGTCCTTAATAACCGTTTTTAGTTCTTTTTGGGACATGAAGTTTCTGCAGAAGAGGGATGATAGATATTCACTTTTAACAACCAAAAATTGCATACTCCAGTGAAATCTAAGGGGAGTTAAAGCAAATGTCCGGGACCTTTGAGCTATTTGAGACAGAGTAATAGATTCTTCGTAATTGCCCTCTCAGGAACCCTTTAACGCAAGTAAGAAGCCATGAGATTCCTGGTTTCTCCTGCTTACTTCAAGCACAGCTTCTGCAGACTTTTTTCAGGAGAGGCGTTCCATTATATCAAAATTCGAGTACTTTTATACAGATCAGAAAATTCCACTTCAGAACCGGATTCGGAGTCAGTGGACAGCTCGATCTCGTTAAACAAGGCGTTACGATAGTTGCTTGTATCTATCTCCAACTCTGTGATTTCGTTCGAGAGTCAGTTGATGGTTTAATTCTCAGCTCCCAAGCCCATTTCTTTTATTGGGTGACTTTGATGGCCATTCTCCACAGTGGGGAAGTAACGCACCAATTCTCAAGGAAAGGTTATCATTGAAGATTTATATCGGATCATGAATCTCTGTCTGCTGAATTCAGCTCACCAACCTTTGCTTCACCTTCTGAGTTCTTGACTCACTTTGATTTGATTCCAATTTGTACACCTACCTTATTGTTGGACTTAGAAATGGCAGGCTTCATATGGAACTAAGAGGAGAGTGATCACTTTCCAATTTTTATTTCTTTTTATGAAGCAAATGCAGGAGCCCCCTCGAAACACGGAAGTTTCGCTCTGCAGACTGGGAGGTCTTTATCAGCACAGATTTTAAGTAACAGCCGTGTGATATCTGTTGTGGATTTATGATGATCCCTTTTTGCAGTTCACTACAAGTGAAGTAAGAGTGCGTAAGAAGCTATTCCCAATTCCCTGATAAACCATAAATGATTTAAGACCCCTTGTATATAAAGAGTGCAAAACTTTGAGGGTAAGAGAAAAGGTTCTCAAAAGACTTTTTTAGTCTAGTTTCCTAAGGGGGAACAAAGATAAACCACAGGCGAGTAGGGCTAATCTCGGTATACTTATAAAACTAAGAAGAAAGAATCTCGTAATGTTTGTGTTGTTCAATCTGTCCTTTAAAGGTCATTCAAGGAAAGTCTGAAACTAATCCATAAGAATAAGGAAAGTGGGGCGGTCGTCTTCATTATAAAATGATTGCAATTAAATGGATCCGATTATTACTAATAAACAGGAGTTTGCAACTTGTTTAGCTGCTACTATCCCATCAAAAATCTTCAGCTGATCATTATTGCCAAGAATTCCTGCATATCAAAGATAGCGGAGTCAAAATCTTGTCCTATCGAGCCAGATAGTTCGTGGATAACAGACTGCGTTTCAGCATGGATGATTAAAGGACGCATTTTGAAATGCCAACACTCAGCTCCTGGACCAGATGACATTCATTATCAAAATCTAAATAAATGTTAGCGAACCGCCTAGAGAATCGTGTACAAACATTCCAATACAAAACACAACGCGTTTCGACCTCTTAGGTCTTCGTCAGGTGATCTATAAACAATAAAACAATCGAAAATTCACTTGGCTTTGATCGCTTCAGATCACTTAGGTTCACGCAAGGAAGAAGGCGTTGATGAGAACGGGCTGATGGAAGTGGAAATAGGAGTGAGTCAAAAGTCGGTATTATGATAATAATATTACTGATAGGGAATACAAATAAAGGTCAAAATATGGGGAAAAAAACAGGAGCATCTTGGTGTCAATAAAGTATGGTATGGAGAAAGGAGATTGGGTTAAGGATTCTAAACAGGCAGTCCGGCAACAGTCCCAGAGGCGAAGGCGAGTGTGATGTCAATGCTAGTAGGTATATCATACAAGCAATAGAATAACTGAATGAAACTGCTAAAAACAACGAAATGAAAGGTTAAAGTAACGAAAGCAATGATACAAGAACATATTTAGAAAAACACATTTTATAATAATCAAATCAATAAAAAAGAAACATTAAAAAAAATAATAATAATAAATAAAAATAAAAATTAAAAAAAAAAAATAAAAAAATAAATAAAATAAAATAAAATAAAATAATTATATAAAAATAAAAATAAAATAAAAAATAAAATAAAAATAATTATAATAAATGCATAAATCAAAGATAGCTATAAGTTATTGTGAGTGATTATGGAGAGTATAAGTATGTGTGTGTGATGTGGGAGATAGTGGGCTGAGATTTGAAGTGTGGTTGGTACATTTACTTTAAGGTGTTGATGCTAGAAGGGTGGAGATAGAACAGGGATAGGGTTTACGTACAAACTGGGGGAGGTGGAAGGGAGGGGCAACATATTTCACGAACCTATAACACCAACTCTCTCTCACACTCTCTTCTTCTACTCTCTCTCCCACATCTCTTCTCATCTCTCTCTCACTCTCGTCCTCTCCTCCCCCCCCCATCACACCAACGATAAAGGAAGCTAGCAATTTATAAATATTTGTGTAAATGTGTGTGTGTGTGAGTGTGTTGTGTGTGTTTGTGTGTGTGTGTGTTGTAGTTGTTGTTGTGTGTGTGTGTTCCATGTGTAAAAACACCTTATTCATTGGGTAACCCCCACCGTCCACCCCCAGCAAACGCCATACACACCAACATCCCAACACACATCATTACAAGGGCAGGGGGGGGGGGGGTGTAATTCGATTGATATAGCAAATGGAGAGACTCAGAGAGTGTAGGAAAGGGAAGAGGATTATAGCTTGCAACCAATGTCTGAGGTAAACAGATGTAGGGTGTGAGTAGATGGGTGGCAATTTCAGGCTGGACTGCAGAGATGAATGTACATACTACATTGGACATGATGCCATGTGGGTGAGAACGTGCCCAGAACTGGCAATGAATGAATTCCTGCCTAATGCATTCCAGTTGCACTCTTAGATTGCCAAGTGCCAAGACTATGACATGTTGATGTTGTGTTAGGGCATGTTTGAATGTAGAGCGACTGTTTGAGGGCCGATGGTGCGGATGTCGCCAGGTGTTCAAGATTGCCGTCTCAGTATGGGCACTGTCCCACCTACATAGATCAATACGCGCACAGCTGACAGTGGATGGCAAACCCAATGTTGAGGCTCTGGACAGGAGAAAGTGTCGTTATAATTTAATAGTGAATTGCACCTGTGGGCATGTAGGATGGTGTCTTGTTGTGAGAGAGGAGATATTGCAGTTGGGATTATAGAGCAGGACAGTACCTTGGGGCTAAGGTTGAAGATTTTGTTCACTACGAGGCGCACCAGTAGGACGTTGAGGTTTTGACACTTTGAAGTGATCATAGGTTTCGTCTCCAAAGGCAGGTTTATTATTTATCAAGTTCTATCAACCATTTGCCAGTTAGACTCAAGTATCCCTGCAGATGCAGATTTTGAATGGAAGAAATGCAGGCAGTTGAACATTGGTCTGTCTCTTGGGAGGTTTAAGTTTCCAGAGTAGATGTTCTGGATTTAGCTGCAAGTGCGTGCTGAGCGCATCATTGAAGACGGCACAAAGGTATCCACGGTTGGTGAAAAAACAGACATTTGGCTGCTTTGTATAGTGAAATCATCTTTCTCTGCTAGAGCAGAGTCCTGCGCAGGCGAAGGAATTCAGAATAATGGAATGCTATTTTTAGTGGACTTGAGGTGGGGAAGCATTGTGTATCCCGGTATTATTGCAACAGTATAGTTGTAGAATGACTAAGCGGTTTGAAGCATTCCATCTTTGAGGGAGATAGTTGAGTCGCCATGAAATTAACTGACCTGTGAATGGTGTAGGTCAGCTGGATTGATGGATGGAAGGTCTTGTGCAAAGGATTGAGGAAATTCTGGAGGTCATGTTCTGGCCATGGATGGCACCCCATCCGATCAGCTATTATCATCTTTGTTGAGCTCTGATGTTAGGCTGTGTAAGAGGTTAGTGAATGCGGTGTTCTAAGTCCCATAAGAGGCAGGCATAGGAGGCCCATGCATGGTTCCCATACAACACCTCAGATTATGTGAGAATGTGTTGGTTTAATTCCAAAGGTATTGAGGTGAGGACTAATTCTGCAAGTCTGACCAGTGTAGCTGTGGAGGGGTGTTGTTGGTTAAGGGTCGTTTGTTAAAAAAGAATGCGAGGGCCATCAATCCATCAGCAGCAGGGAATGGAAGTGTAGAGAGAGACGACGTCAAGTGTAAAGAGGAGGCTGGGTTGGGGTGATGGGGGTAGCTGTGTTGTATGAATTTATCATTTTGAGTGTGTGAGAGTGTCATGAGGTATGTGATGAGGCTATGTTACTATGGGTAGGAAGAGAGAGTCTAAGTACTGTTAACTGTTTTCTGTATGCAGCTGCATGCAGACACAATGGTCGCCGGTTGTATAGTTTTTTGTGTAGTTTAGGGATCATTGTATAAGGTAGGGATGTTATGGTTGTCTGACATTATGAGGAGTTTGGCGGTCCTCGTTAAGTTGTATTTTTGATATTCTTGTTTACAAGCTGTGGGTTGAGATGAGTTTCTGAGTGTTGGGAGGTTGTGTCTGTGAGGGAGTATAGAAATTTGTGTTTGACAGTTGTCTGTGTGCCTTCTTGTTTATGTACAGCTGTTGTCCCAAACCACCACTGCACCACCTTTTGTCTCGCTCTGGATTGATGACAATGCGTCTTGTCTTGTCTCAGTGAATTCAAGGCTTTTGTTCAATTTTCCCAGTGAGAGGTTGGAATTTGCGACAGGTATGGATTTCACTGAGAGATTACTTTTCTACACTTTTTAATGTAATGTTCACATCAGGATTTTGTCAAGGAGGTGGCTGGCGAAGCGCTAGGAGTATCGAAAAAGGTGGGAAAAAATGTCTGAGCTCTCTGAAGGTGGGCTTAGCACACCGTCAAGTTGCAGGCCATCCATCTTAATTTTCAAAGAATCTTCAATGAACAAACCGTGGATTTGAAATTTATTGGTGGCATAGCTAATGGGACTAAATCTCAGACCATTTAGCCAGGACTGATCATTCAACATTTGGTGAGAGTCAGAAAACAGGACTGCAGGCGGAACAAGGTGGCGGTTGCTCATTGGTGATAGGGGGGACAGTGTTGTGAGTAGGGGGGGATTTCAACTGGTCTGGGTTTGCCTTGTTTTGATTTAATGTAATTCTAGATAACGTGTCGTGCTTAATCTGGAATGCAGTGATGTGAATGAGCTGGTTGAGTTATGGATGAGCAGTCGAGTCGTGAGCAGTGGCTATGAGGGCATGATGAATGTGGTTTGTTGTTTGAAATGTAAGAAGACGGGAGAGAATTCCAGGATGAATTGAGTGTTTGAGATATGTGCCAACATAGTCTGCGGCTGGCTTGGAATAGAATCTGTAGTGGAAGTGGTACGATGTTTTATATATGAAGAACGGATTGGAGTGTGAGAAATGTGAGAAGCCCGAGAGGGTGATTCGCAGTCGAAATGCATTGTTTTAGAAAGTTGATATGGTGGGATGCAGATTTTCGTTTATTCTGAAACTGTGTTTTAGTGCCATATCCAAGTGCAAATGCTTGGATGAAGTGTTGGTCAGAAAGATGAAAAGACTGGTGAAAACTGGCATGTGTACGAAGAGGAATTGAGGGGACCCGCATTATTGCTTCGATTTAGGTGTCTACTGAGTTAGGAGTTGGTTGAGAGAAGAAGTTAGTTAAGAGTCAGGAGTGCCTGATTGGCGATCGCACGTCACACGACATAGAAACGTACTGTTAAACGAAGATAATGATCAATATAACAGTATACAATGTTCCGAGAAGACGTATCTACGATAACAAACGCGCACACAGATGACGTAAACAGAATACAAAACAACGAAGGTAGCAGTCATATGAAATCAAAATAGATGATTCTAGTTGCAAAGTCCAGACGACTGCAGCGGAAATCTAAACGAAATCATAAATAAACGTAAAGCGAACCGCCCAGAGAACGTGACAAACGATCACAAGACAAAACACTACGCGTTTTCGACCACTTAGGTCTTCGATCAGGGTGATATATAAACGAATAAAACTCGAAAATCACTTGGCTTAGTTCGCTTCAGATCACTTAGGTTCAGCGACAAGTAAAAATGCGTTGAATGAGTAACGAGGCTGGTTGGAAGGGGAAATAGTGAGTGAAGTTCAAAGTCGTAATGGCAGATGATAATAATATTACTGAAAGGTAATACTAATAATGGTCAAAATATGGGGGAAAAAAAAGACAGATCAGTCTTGGTGACAAAAATAAGGAGTATGGAGAAAGGGAGCGAGATTTGTGTTAAGAGTGATTCCTGTAAGCCGCTCGGGATGCCGTGGCATACATTCCCAGAGCGAAGGCGATTGTGATGTCAATGCTTAAGTGGTATTATCAAATACAAGCAATAGAATAACTGAATGATACTGCTAACAACGATAGTGAAGGATAAGGTAACGAAACATGATACAGAAACATATTAGAAAATCATTTTTATAATAATACAAATAAATAAATGAAGGAAACAATAAAAAAAATAAAATAATAATCTATAAATTGAAAAAAAAAATAAATAAATAAGATAAAATAAAATAAAATAAATTAAATAAAAAATAGAAAAAAAAAAATAAAAATAAAATAAAAATAATGATATAAAATGCAATATAATAAGAAGTCTTACAAAGTAATGTTTGATGGTGAAAAGAGGAGATAAGAGTGTGTGTTGTGGAGGATATTGTGGCTGAATTGACAAGTGCTGGTTTTGGTACATTAACTGTAAAGTGTTGCTGCATTAGGGAGGGAAGAAGGGGATGAAGTTTACGTAGCTAACAGGGGTAGTGGGGAGGGGAGGGGGCAACATATTGCACACCTAAACACAAACTCTCTCTCTCTCTCTCTCTTCGCTCGAATCACTTCTCATCTCTCCTATCACGATCTCTCTCTCTTCCCCTCACCCCCCTTCAACAACAACCATTTAAAGGAGCAGCATTTATTTCTTATATTTTGTCACGAGTTTGTCACGAGGCATATGACGGGCTGACCCATCTAGGAGTGGTAGGAGAATATATTCATTTATTTATTGTCGTTGTTGTTGTCGTGTATCCGTCCTTAATGTGCTTTTGTTGGTGTGGTTGCACCTGAATGTAGCTAGACATCAGGTTAGTTTTACTTATTCTCTCTCACTCTCTCTCTAAATTATCACTGCCCGTGCAATTCATCCTGCAGATTCACGGTGGCTGAGCACTTTTACATCTGTAGCTGGCTGACTCTCTATCCCTCTCACCTGTCTTTTACCTGCCGCACGTGCAACATTCTCCTAGGTCTTTTGAAGGTATTCTCACGTGATGTAGGGTGGGCATGTTTGGGCTTGCCATTCTCAAGGCAGGTTTCTCTTCACTTAGAGCGGAAGATGTCCGCAGGGAGCGTCCCCTCCGGTTCTGTTCTCAACCGACTTTCGATCTAAGTTACGGAGTCGGATACCTTCATACCTACAGTCGGCCCTTGTAGGGGAGGGACGTCATCTCTTTTCCGATCTGCACTGCTGTCGTCATCTCGACTGACAGAGTGGGCAGAGAGTCGCTTGACCCCACTATCTGGGTCACTCCACGGTAGCTGTTTTTTTAAAGCATCAGTTTTCGTGGTATCGTTTGTTTTTTGTTTTTAGCGCGGCTATCTTACTCTTTTTGCCAATTTCCTTTTTGTTTTCAAAATTATATAAAGCAATATTGTTTAGACCACTTTTTCTCTGGTTAATTCAATCTATAACCTTGCCATGGTCCAAAATAATATCCAAAATACTTTCTCCTTTTTATGCATCTGGTGATGCTGTAGTCGGTGGGATAGGGGGAGAAGCCAGGTGAATACAGGTGTGTGTGGTACTTCTAGGTCACAACTTACCGCCACTGTCACATCACCTGTCTCTTATTCTTCGGCCACCGCTATATTGTGTGCGCAAGTGGAACGAGTCTTTATGTTTGCGATGCGTGCGTGACGCATGCTTAGTCGTTGGATTGCGTGGTTGAGAATTGTGTTATTTTGATATGTTGCTATAAATGTGGGGATAATTGTGCCATTGAAATTATATTTTCAAATGTGGCGCAGTTATAAAGCAAATGTTGCTGTACATTAGTTCAGTATCTTATGAGAAAGAAAAATGTGAACGTGAGTGAGGGAAGGATGGAAGATATAAATCTGTGTAGTTTAGCCTGTTATGTAAATCTCTTACCTGCCTCGGTGAGTAGAGATCCTTCAGTGAATACCCTCATAATGTTTCGTTATACTGTTATATGCACGAGATCTGGAGCGTTGAGCTGGCTGTAACTAATGTTAGTCAGCAAACACTCCTCCGACGCCCATTCATGCGAGTGCTGTTAGTATTAAGCAGCAAGTTCAGACCGTACTGACTGCGGGGTATCTAGAACCCTTCTTACCTTCTCAGTTCCTTCTGTATCCTCTCCTCCCGGGGCTTCACCCGAAGCTTGCGCAGTTGGGGCCGCGGGCACGGTTGAAGAGCACGTGAGAACTTTGCTTGATGGTCCAACCCCTGTCCGGGACCTTCAGCAACAACGCCTCGTCCCACGAAGGCGTTCTCCACTGAGTCCCCGTGACTACATACAGCCCAAGTGACCAGTGTGGTTTAGCTCTGTGTCGTGCAATTTGGGTGTGTGTGTGTGGTGTCAATGGTTGTCGGCATCGAAAAGACACTATTCAAGACAGACCCGGTTTGGGGGTACCCGAATCCAACCCGATACTCCTCCATTGGACTTGGAGAGGCAGGGTTTGGGGAACCACATGGAACACGGAAGAGGAATGTGAGTTGGAAATGCATATTATATGATAAAATGTGTATGTCCGGTGTGTTGAGAAATGCTTAATTGTGATTGTGTAACGTCATGAGTGTTAGAAATGCTAATTGTTGATAGTGTAATGTCGTGTGTGTTGGAAATGCTTAATTGTGATTGTATGTCGTGTGTGTTGAAATGCTTAAATAGGTTGTTGCATGTTTTGAGTGTTGAATGTTTATTTGTGACTATGTGTGGGTAGGCTGTGTGAATAAATGGTGTGTTGTATTGTAATTGCTGTTCTTGTGGTGTCTCTTGCGGAGGCGTGTAGAGGTCAGTACACCTCCCTTCATCTCCCTCTATGACCGATCCTGTCATGGCAGAGCCTCCAGGGGACGGTCGAGACATTTGTGTGCTCTCATCCGGGAAGTGAAGGGCTCTGACTGTCCTCTCTCATTTCGCGGAGTACCTGTACTTTTCTGTCTCTTTGTAAATGTATAGTCAGTTTGTCGTGTTGTTTGTGGGTGGTTGCCTGGGTACACACGAGTGTAGGTAGTCTTTGTGGCCTGAAAAGGAACATCTGAGTGTGACTTGAGGGGGAACGAGTTGAGACAAGGGAATCGACCGCGTCAGACCTCCTCTTTCCGCCGGAGCCTACACGCAGATACGGCGTAAGACTTGCTTTCTGTGCCCACTCAGTCTGCCATCCAGGTATTGGTAGTTAACCAGATTTTTCTTTACCGGGATGGTTTGTATCGGACGTTGTGTCACTTTTTGCGTTTCTCCAATTCCTTCTGCAATTTTTTTTTGTTCGGTGACCCCACCACAGAACTGATTGCTCGTGTTGTGGAGCGCGTGTTGCCAGAGTGGAGCAGCCTGACATTTTCCTCCTTAATTGAGTCGATGGAGCCCCCACTGCAACGGTTGCTCGGGTTGTGGACGCGGAGTTGCCAAGTGGGAGCAGCTTTGATGACATATCCGTGCGGTATCTGTTTTTCAAGTGGAAGTTCGTGCCCCATTATTTGAGAACCGTAGGATATAGTGGTCATGTTAACGTCCTTAGCTGGCGTATGGCGACGCGTTGCATCGAGAGATAGAATGGTATTCAAAATGTAGTCCCTACTATAAGAACCAGTGACTTGCGAACTTAGACAGTGACTTCTACCTATTCCATTGCTGTAGCCGATAGTCCCGCGAGTACTTTCGTTGCTTCTTCTTCGCTGGGGTAATCTTTCATGCCGAGACCCACCTGGACACGTCCGCTCGGAGTGCGCAGAGTAGATGGATAAAGCAACTGGTGCTTTTCTGTTGGGTCGCAGAGACCGAAACATCTCCTCTCCATGTCTTCCCCTCGTAAGGAAGTATGGCCCCGGGGGACTTTCTACATAGGGAAAGTCGGACCCAGGGACGGGTCAAACGGGTCATCCTCCCATGTCGGTAGTGGTGAATCCTGCCCAGATAACACCTCAGACCAGATAGTTTTAGGAGCGACCAGCTACAAGATGATGCTGACAGGCAGGAATCCCTGCTAAGGAGAAGAGGTCTGTCAGACAGGAAGCCCACCGTTCGTGAAAGTCTAGATAGGTGATGGATGCCTTAGGCGCAGAAGGAAGCAGCTCAGCCTAGGGAATAGGCAGTCAGACAGGAAGCCCTCGTAGGGAAGAGCTAGATACGGAATGAGGCTCTGCGTAGGGAAGTGAGATGAACATACACTCTTTCACGGACTCCTGCTCTGTAAATCAGGGTTTTGATCGACGGGCAAGTGATGAGATTAGAGGCCCAAAATTAAGCTTCCAGATTCAGACCTAGTGAGGACATTGATATGTTCTAAGAGCATTTTTGACAAGGTGTAGCCTAGTTCATACCAGTTGTCTGAGGAACAAAAAAGCCGAGGCCCCTTTTTCTGGATTAGCAGGTGCTGCAAGGGAGTGTGTGCTTACGCTAAATGAAGGCGCGACTTATGCGACAATGCAGTATGGATCTGCGTAAAACGTTTCCATCATACCCAGAGACTACAGGAGAGAAGGTTCCGGTCCATGAAAAAGACTAACTGACGAACCTTCATGCAGTTTTGGAGCACCTTCATGCAGATTGGGGCTGCGCAAAACGGCTAAGGGAACTGGCGACCAGTAGGCTAAGCTGGAGCTTGAGGATCTGATTCACACGAACAGCTACGCAACACCGTGTCCACATAGTTGAAGGATTCCGAATATGCGAGGAGACAGCCCACAGGATTTCGCCGCGTGCCGATTCAACAACCGCTGAGTGTTTGCTGAATCCCCGTAGAGCTTAAGGGCATCGCCCAGAATACGATTAGGAAGACCTCACAAGGATTTAGTGGCACTAGACTACGACGAGACCGCTAGCGGGTCGAACAAGGCCAAGCAGTTCATCGTGTACCACATGCACCCCGACAGATGTTTATTCCTTGTGGGTCGTCCTGGCCACATTAGGACAAGATTTGCCCTAAAGCCGCCGTTAGTCCATGGGTGCAAGATGCCATTCCACCGCGTCCACTGTGCCGTCGGCTAATGTGGGGTCCAATCCCGCGGCTTCTGGTGTACGAGTGTCCATTTGTTTCTTTCTGTTGTTGGTTCTTCTAGGTCGACTCTATCAGGGATCGGAGCATCAACGTTCTCTCTTTGTGATAGAGGATTTGTTTCCCCTGAGGCTAACAGCGGGTCTAGTTATTGATGTGTGCGGGTTGAGCTGTTTACCTCCTTAACCGTCCTTCTTGTACTCATGTCCTATCTCCACCCCCCTGCTCTGTGGACGAAGTATGGTTCCAAGACGCGGTGTAGCGACCATCTGTATTCCCTTCTTATAGTGAATACCATCACCTTTGCAGATGGACGCAGATCAGTCTGTGATCAACGTTCAGCCGTTAACAGGCGGTATGGGAGTTACGCACGCGCGCCAAAGCCAAGAAGCAGGAGCAGGAATTGCGTCCCGTCTACAGAGCCGATCTCTGACGATGTTCTGCCAGGGCCGATCAGCTACCATGACCGTCTTCATGCCAGGGACTTGAGATGTCCAAATGCCTCGACAACTGGTGGATCGTCCCGCTCTTTCTGCCCGACACTAAGAAGGTGACTTTAAGCTCCACAATGGGATCCTCATTAGGTTTTGTTTACTCAAGCCGATCGGTGGCCAAGCATCTAGTCGTCCCCCAAAGCATGAGAGAAACTTTCTCACCGGCAGGCCCATGATTCCCCCCAACCCCCCATTGGCGATCGTATGGTCTCAAAGCGTACTCTCGAGTGAGTTAGTACAGGACATACATCTGGCCAGGGATGAACTCACAGGTTAGGCAGTTACAGTCCCCCCGCAGATGCGAAATGGTCTGCAACGGACAACTGCCTAAGGGTCTCTTGAAGCATGTTCCCAACTAGTGTACAGTGCCACTGTGTTTGGGGATCCATTCAGCAAGGTTGGTGACGACCTGTGGCGGAACCCTTAATCCACCTACCGATCTGCGGTCACACGCTACATTTAATAAAGTAGTGGTGACTAATTCCGACTCGATACCCAGAGGCTTACACCGCTAGGACAATCGATGCCCCTACGTTGCTGAAGCTCTCATGCAAGATTTTGACGCGCACTGGCGTGCCCAAGAAAGATCCATTTCGGACCAGGGAACCCAGTTTCCTTGTCCGTGAAACCATGCAGGAATTAAAAAACTACTACCAGCTCAATGTCCACAAGCGACAACGCATCGCTAACATTTGGCAGCAAGGCCAATGGCCTTTCGAGAGCGCTTTAATGGAGAAGATATGAAGCAGAAGTTGCAGTCGCCTATGTGCATAGCAACCACGAGAGTGGGATCGTTTTTCATCCCTGCGTTCCGGGTGAGTTCTGTCGCCTACAAGGGAGGTCCACAGGAAAAGCATGCGCTTTCCTCCCGTACGACACATCCCTGTAAGGCAGTAACATATCGTAGAGACCCACCAACCAACTGAATGAGATGAGGAACGACCCAGCGACTAATATAGAACCTTGAATGTCAAGGAGAGAGTCGATATTGAGGTCTTAATCAGCGCAAACCTGCAATCGCTTGACACATTGCCAGCTGCTCAGGCAACTTTATTTCATGTCGTCAAAAACCAAGTAACATAGCCTGTTACGACATGCTGCAGTGTTGAAACGGTGGTTTGAGCCAGTGTGATGAGGTGATGCTCTCTCACTATGCCCCAAAAGAAGAACAAGTTGGCAACATGTCGTGGGGGGCAGGGTCCTTCATGTTTGCAGGTCGGGTGGGTGACTTGGGACAACAGGGATTCGTGTGCGCGGGAATGTAACGCCTGTATGCACGCCAACCTTCATGAATGCGTTACGTCAGACGGAACTCAGTGCCCACAGAAAATACCCCTGTCGTTGTGGAGAGTGGCTATGAGGACGCAGTTTCGGTGGCACATGACATCCCCACTGTTCCTTCGTCGAGGAAGACGTGCGGATTTTTTGCTTTGGTTCAAACCTCTCCTCAGTCAACAGATCAACTGCCAGGTTGTCCCGGGGTTTTCCCAGGACGTGCTCAAGATCGGCCCCTGCACAGTCCCCTTTTGGTGATAGAGAACATAAAATCCCCGACCAGCTCAACCCCCCCAAACCATTTCGGGGGGTTGACCTGGATCGGCTTTTTACTGTTCCTGACAAGTAAATTTCAATAACCAAAAAAAACGATTATCTACAAACTACAACTGTGTCAACCATTTTTGGGTGGTTGACCCTAGGATGGGCTTTTTACGTTCCTGACAAGAAAGACTTAATAAAAAAAAAAATAAGATTTCTACAAACTACATACGTGTAAACCCATTCCGGGGTTGACCTAGATGGGCTTTTTATAGTTCTCAAACTAGTAAACCCTACAAACATGATACCCATTTGGGGCGGTGCCCTAACTGGGCATTTATCTTCCTAACTAAAAACCCTAAAAAACAACACACGGGTTGGGATTATCCTTTTCAATACTAATTTTACAAACTTTTCAGATTCAGTTTTGCTTAATCCTGTTTTTTCCTGATTTTTTCAATAACATCATTTTCAGTTTTACATTCATTCAAATCGTCTCTGTCTTTCATGTGAAATAAAACTCAGTCTTTAACTTTTCTCAAAAGTTTTTAAAACCGAGTTATATTTCTGACATAAAATCCACACACTTACCCAGCATGTTTTCCACTAAAAGCTGTTTTGACAAATTTTTTCTTTTTTTAACTATGTCTCTTTCTGCCGAACAGCATCTATAAAAATAGTGTCGCGTTCCCTCAAACAGTCTATAAAAGTGTTCAGACACTCACCGTTATTGAAGATCAACAAAAATATTTATACTATCCAAAAAAACCTTCTATGTGATATGCTTTGTTCCATTTAAGTTTTGGGCAGAAATCACAAATGACAAAATTATAACGATAAACGTTGAAAAAGGTTGGATAAATTTTGTTTTCCTAAAAAAGTCTGTCCACAAAATCAATGAAAAATGAGGGTTTTGTCATAAATTTTAAAATGATCCTAGTTTTATAACAAAATTTTAAAACAAATTCCATTTTTGTTTATCATACCTCTGTCAAAAACTTTTTCATTAAAAAAATCCTAAAGGCCTAAAGGTAAGATTAACCCAATTCATTTCTGAAAAGATCGTTTCTTTTTTAAAAATACAATTTTGTCGGGGTTGTTATGACCTTAAAATCCCACCAGGAAAACGACGACAGTAATTTAAGTTTTCAACGTCTTTTTTTTTCCAAAAATAAGTTTTCCTTTCAAAAGATTGCGCTGACCCCCACAACTCCATTTTTTTCCCTATCTTTTAAGACAAAAATTTCAAGTCATTGGAACGTTTTCCCAAATTTTTTGTGCGCGGAATAACGTAATTTTGTAAAAGCTTTTTTTAAAAAACCGTTTCTCTTTGGGAGGGTACTGTTTTTCCCCTACTGCTTTATTTCGCTCTTTCCGACTATTGTCCTCGGGAAAAAGACTATTGTAAAGGACCAGAGTTAAAGCTTTTTGAAACTTCTTTGAGGGGTCAAAAAATAAAAAGGGGCTTAAAATTCAAATTTTTATGCCCCTTTAAAAATAGGTTTTAAGTGCCTTTTGGCTGTCAGTTTCCGACCTATTTAATTCATACTGGCCGCTTATTTTTTCAAATTGGAGTTGTTCAGTTTAGGAAACCTTTTTTTGTCCCCAAACCTTTTGCGTTTTAATAACCTTTTTTAGTGTACTAAAAACCAAAAAAGCCCCTATCTCGCCGTTCTTTAAAAGTCCTCAGCGTCGCAAGGTCTTTTAATTCAAAAGTTATACCCCCTACAGGGCAAATGTAACTCCCTTCCCCTCCCACGTAATTTTTTTTTTAGTACAACTTTTTTTTTTTTAAAACCAAAAACAAGTTCATTTTACACATTTTACGATTTCCCCCGTTTTGTCTGTGATTTTTATTTAAATGTCTGAACCCCCCATCAAATTTTTTAAACTGTAAATTGGGGAATTTGTATAATTTCTAATCGCAAATGCAGCTTTCCCGACGGAAAGCTTTTAAAACTTTGAGGGCCTTCCACTAAAAGTTTTCATCATGTCACCATCTAAATAACAAAGAGTAATGTGTAATCAAGATGACGGTTTTTCCCCTCTAATATTTTTTGTCGGGGGTAACTCACATTTTTGATTGTCACTGAAAAGCCTAACTTTTTAGCTAGCTCTTTATCAAAATGTCCCTGCTTTTTTTTCATTTGAATGTTAAATTGTTTTTAGATTTGCATTTTTAAGTTGAGATAATGCGAATTTACCATTGTTTTTATGGCAAAAACCCCGAATAACCATCAGGTTTTTTTTTAACTCGCAATTTTGGACCCTGTTGTAAATTTTTCAAACTTATTATTGTTCTTGGATTCAGTTATTTTAAACCAAAACGACTTTGTAAAAATTTCATGGATGCGACCATTTTGGGTTCCGCTTCGTATAAATAGCAGCTCAAAAAACGAGGACGGTCTTGGGGTTGTTATTGTTACAAACTTTTTTTTAAAAAAAAAAAAATTTAAAAAAATGCATTTAAATATACTATGCAAAATAACGTTGGGGGACACTACAATCTTAAAAAAATTTAAAAAATGAACCCCGACTTTTTTGTGCTGTCTGACGCCTTTAAGTAAAAGGGAGTAATCCATTGGACAAAATCTTTAAACCCCCCATTAAAAAAAACTACATCGCCAAAATTTTTGGTTTAACCCAAAGCAGTTTTATCAGAACCATTAAACTTTGCTGTGTTTTTGCCTCAACGGGGGTGGAGTGGTAGCCCGATCATCTAAATATCCCGATCCTTTTGGGGGTCGGTATAATTTTATTTTTATTTCACCTTCAGAGTATTTTGACGAACGCAAGCGCCATTACCAATGAAAACCGTTTAAACCCTTTTGAAAACCGAATTCATGAAGGGTTTGAAAGGGGTCTGTAACGAATTCAATATTAATGTTAAGGAAAATTTAGACAAAAGTTGGATCTTAATCATGGCTTAGGCACCCCCTTTTTTTTTGGGGGGTGCCCAAAAAAAAAAAGTTAACTATACTGGAATCCTCCTTTTCCATCTTTTTCTTCAGGGACAGCGTTCAAACCCCGGGTCCCTAAGGGAAGAGCATAAAACCATGGAAAAAATTTTTTTAGAACTTCTAAGGGCCAACAAAGCAGGAATAGAACGAATAAAAAGACTCTTTTTGTACTTTTTGTTTTTTGTTTGCTAGGTCGCAAGCCAAGCGGAAACGAACATAATGATATTCTAGGGGTTTTATGCACCAAAAAAACTTAGCAAATTTTAAAGGGCGCCATTTAAATTCTACATTTTATTACCTTCAATATTAAAAGGTACCAAAAAGTTTTACAATTCCAAAACGAAAGTAGACTTTTCTTTGGGAGGTTTTCAGCTGCCTTCTACCTCAGCTCCAGATAGGTACAATAATAAATACAATAAAAAACCTTGGGCAGGCAATGAACAGAAGCGGAAAAAACAACATAAAATCGGCCCGTATATTACAAACAATAAAAAACAAATGACCCCCCAAATTAGTCATCCAATCCCGAGGTCCAAAACCCAAAGACCCTTGAAAACCACAAGTCAAAAAAAAATAAAGACCTGAATAGAAAAGACAGCACTTGTTTTTTTTAACTGGCCCTAGGATTACTCCTTTTTATTTACTAAATAAAACCCAACTATTAAAAAGAAAAATGCCCCTAAGTGCCACCAAAAGCCAACTACTTTGCTTGCAGTAACAAAAGCCCGCTAAAAAGACACTCCCAATATACCAGGTAAAGAGTCATAGCTTTACCCGCTAATTTTTTTTTAAAAAAACTCGCAAAATGATCAAACTGTTTTTTTTTCCCATTTTATCGGGGTGATGGAGGGATGGGGGTGGGGGCACTGATTTGACCACCGGGCCCCCTTAATACCAACACCAGTTAAATATTTCAAAACCTAAGGGAGTTAAGCTTTCAATGTGCTCCCTGCTTCAAAAAAATTTTTTTTATTCTTTTGCTAGCGTCGTGCTTCATATAAAAAAATTTTGGTATTCTCTTTTCGCTCATTGAGTTCGTAATTGTTCTCGGGTTTTAGCAACACTTCGTCTTGCGATCTCACTATTCAAGATCTTTTGTCTTTGGGTTATTCTTTCTTTAAAACAAGTCCAAGTTGGTGTCGTCAGCCTCAGCAAGTTTTTCTTTTTTTTTTTTCTATATGTCATCTAGTTCACTCATTTTTTGCTAATTGTTTTATTAATTTTTTATCTGAAGGTTCTTAAAGTACGATCAAGGGGTTTTTTCTCTTATAGGTACGGTGAACGGTTTGTTTTTAATCTTTTTTTCGAAAAAAGGTTTCCTTTTCTTCATTGCATTTATTTTTTGTCGTATTGATTTAAATCTTTAGTTCCATTTTTGTATTTTGGGTTGCGTTGGGAGTTCTTGTAGGGGTTTTGAAGTTTTGCAACTGCATCCCCAAACTAATTTGGTTTAGTAAAGCCAAAGGGGTTCCGCTCGCTTGCAAGACTTTTTATTTTTTGTACCCGCCCCAAACCTTGATGGGGCTCGTTTAAACATAAACAAACAATTCCCTTTTTCTTTTTTCACATACCAATTTTTTCTTTTAGTTCAAAATCATCAGGGTCTATAATTCGGGGGGGTTTTGGCCCAAACTTTTGTAAAATCTCCGGCTGTACTTTCTTTAATTCACGCCGAAAGAGAACTCGAGCGTGCGAGTCAAAAAGGAGTCATTTCATCATGTCGTCTCCAGGCGGAAATCATAATCTTACCTTCAAGCCTGCCATTTTTTTAAATAATAACTTTTTTATTTTTTTTTAATAAAAAGAAATGCCCAAAGCATATGGCTCAATTCTTACCCCAAGAAGACTAAAGACCCCGGGTGAGGGAAAAAAACGGAATATTTGTTTCCAAATAACCATCTACTTTTAAAGAGATCAAATTTTTACTGAAAATTTTCCAACCTAGAGCGGTGAAGTGATTTGCCAGCTCTCGCAACTTATTTTCAAATAAAAACTCGGACGCAACAGCCCCAAAACAAAAACTTTTGTCCAAACTGGGAGGGAAATCTTTTTAAGAAAATTTCTATAAAATTGGGGGGCAAGAAATATTTTTTTTACCAACAGAATATTTTTAACCTATTCTGATCTATGGCAAACCGCGAACGAAAGGGGCTGATTTTGCGTTTCAAGGAATCGAAAATAATGAGCCTAAAACATAGAATAGGCCTGAAGTGCAAAAGCCGGAAACAAGGAAGCGTATTATGCGTTTGGAAATCGTTTTTTTCCAAACCCCTAAGATTTTGAGTTTTTAAAAGCGATGCACCATACTTTCAAGGAGCTTAAAAGACAGATTGTCATCGAACAACTTTTAATAAATCAAAGGGTTTTCAGATCATCAACCCGAAGAAAAGTAAGCATTTCTGAACTGTTGATTTGACGTTGTTAGAAACCCAAATTTAGAAAGGTGATTGACAACAATATCTAAAAATTTGCAAATATACGAAAGAGTGATTCATCAAACAACAAAACCCAAAAGAAAGGCAACACTATAGGGAAATTTTTTAATTTTTATTTCGCAGCAAGACGCTTAAAGGTATTTTATTGCTGTGTGAAGATGAAGAACCATTAAAAAAGAGCAAGTAAAAGTTTTTAACCCAAAAAAACAAAGTACAATGTTCGATTGAGGGAGTCCTAACCAATCTACGCTAGCGGGCTTAGACCTAAACACATTTTTGACGAAATAAAAAAATTTTTTGGGGTGGGGGTGTAGAAGTCCAAAGCAGACCCGTGTTAAAGTCTACACCTTCACAATGTTAGGTGATGATTATTAAAAAGCGAAATACGTTTTTGGGTTTACCAAGGTCAAAGAGGATAAACATTTTGATGGAAGTGGGAGAACGGGTTAAAAAAGTAATAAAAATTCAAATGTAAAGAAAAAGATACCGATAAACCACTTAATTTCACATTTTTTTTTTAAAATTTGATGCCCGAATATCAAGATAACAGATTAAAAAAAAACATTTCAAATTTTTTTTCATTTTTAAAAAAGCATGGTTTTAGGTTTTTCCAAAAGTGCACAACGCCCAAGCCGCCAAAAGAAGGGAAGTAAAAACCCCACATAAAAACCTTCAATTAACAAACATTTCACAAAATTCAACAAAAAATAGAGCAGGGCCTTTCAAAATACAGCAAAAAAAACAAGGGGATTCTGCGGGCCTTTTAAGCTGTTTTCATATTTAATACTGGGAAAACAACTTTAAGGCTCTATCACCGGGCAACGTTTGTCTCTTAGCAACAGGTTTGGGGCACCCCAGCTTTACCTCTACGGTTTTTCTTTAACTTCGGCCTGTGCCTTAGCGTAATACTCCAGCAAAAAAAAAAAAAAAACTCCCCCAAAAGCACAAGCATAGTTAATAATAACAGCTAAACTTAGTCCTTCAAACTGACAAAAAAAAAACACAGCTGACCAACCACGATGAAAAATTTAGTCGTTTACAGGCCGATTTTTATGACTCAAAAACAAAATTTGATCTTCAAAAAAGGCAAGGGGAAATTTTTCTCAAAAGCCAGACACCGAGCAGATAAAAAAGGAAGTTAAAAAAAAAAACGAAACATTAAACCCCTTTCAAACACTCACATTAAAAACGCCAAAGGGTTTATACTTTAGTTTATGATCCAAGCACAAAAAAACCGTTGAATTATTCTTTTTAAATATTTTTTTTAAATTTAAATAAAAATTTTTAGTTAGAAAAGAAAATCAACATGGATAAGATATATGAAGGTCCAGACGAATTGTTTGAAGCAATGCGTAAGGAAGAAGATTTAACAAAAAGCTTAAATGATATCAGTCTAGAAGTCATTGATCCAGCAAACGTACGAGCAAGTGTTGTTCATGCTATTTCTCAAGTTCCAGGTAAACTAACAATAGACCCGCCAGTTAAAGTAATGTTAGCTGTTTTAATCGACTATGTAACAATAAATGAAGAAAATCTAGAAGTCTGGGTCTCGACTAAACAACAGACTATTCTTTCTCATAATGACTTAACACCTGTTGGGCAGACCAGCTGCTTACACAGTTTGATGTGGCCGCTGAAGAAGCCAAAATGAGAGGCTCTGGTTGGTCAGAGGGCGAAGTCATAGAGATCAGATTAAAACAGGCTAAGTAATGCGCCGATTGTAGGCAAGTCTTACATTCCACTACCTCCAGCATTAGTTGCAAAAAGAGCAGTTTTAAACATAAAGAATACAGACAACAAATGTTTTATGTGGTGTGTTCTCGCAAGGCTGCATTACGTCCGCAAAAACGCAGAGAGAGTGTCTAACTATGAACCTTACATCAATGATCTTAACTTTAGTGGAATATCCTTTCCTGTTAGCGTGGACAAAATTGATCAGTTTGAAGAACAAAACAAACCAATAACTGTTAATGTATACACATGGATGAGGAAACAAATCTACTGCCCATTAAAGTGTCCAAGAACAGCCCAACAATAGGCGATCCAGGCAAAAATCATGTTGACTTACTACTGATGTTTTCGCCGGCAGGGCTGCCACATTACACATTGATACGCACAATGAGTAGATTATTGGCGCATACTTCAAAGCATGAACATAAACAAGAATTCTGTAGAAAATGTTTAACAAGAATTCCATCCGATAAAGCTGCGCTTTAACATAAGAAACATTGTATCGGCCCAGTTGACTGTAATACAGAACTAACTACGCCCCACCCGGATCTAAAGTTAGTTTTTAAGAACTGGAAACGGATGCAAACGAGCCCATATGTTGTTTACGCAGACTTCGAGTCGCTTATTGTTCCTTATGAAGGACCACCCCCACAGAGACTTCCAAAAACAGCCTTAGTGAGTAATCATCAGATTTGTTCATTCGCTTTCATCGTTGTCAGGTCGGATGGCGCTCATTCAACGCCAGAATTGTATAGAGGACCTAATGCTGCAAAATACTTCTTAAAACGCATGCAGCAAGTGCGTAATGATTGTTCTAATAATCTGAATTTATCTGAAATCATGATGACGCCTGAAGACCAACAACAGTATGACTCAGCCACTCACTGTTGGATTTGCGGTTTAGGCCTCTCATCAGACGCAGCGAATCCAACAGTAAGAGACCATGATCACATTAGTGGGAAGTTCAGAGGAGCAGCGCACAACAACTGCAATCTTCAACTAAAGTTTGAACCAAAGACATGGAAGCTGCCCATCTTCTTTCACAACTTGCGAGGTTATGACTCTCACCTTATAATGAAAGCAGTAGACAGCGCCTTCAGGGTAACATGCATTGCACAGTCATCAGAAAAGTACATGTGTTTTAATCTGAATAACATGTCTTTTTATGACTCTATGCAACACCTGATGGGATCATTAGAGTCACTGGCTATGTCCTTAAAGTCCTGCCCAATAACAGAAGAATATTTTGACCCAACTCTTGTTAGAAAGGGCGTTTATCCTTATGAGTACATGAACAGTTGGCAAAGGTTTGACGAAGATACACTTCCGCCTAAAGGCGCGTTCTTTTCTAGTCTTAGAGGAAAGGACATCAGTGATTCTGATTACCAACATGCTCAAGAAGCATGGCAGAAGTTAGAGTGTAAAACGATGGGAGACTATCATGATGAAATATCCTCCACCTACACACACCCTACCTCTGTTTACCTCAGACATCGGTTGCAGCTATCATCCTCTTCCCTTTTCCTACACTCTCTGAGTCTCTCCATTTGCTACATCAATCGACTTAACCCCCCCCCCCCCCCCCCCCCTGCCCTAGTAATGATGTGTGTAGGGATGTTGGTGGGTATGGCGGTTGATGGGGGTGGAGGTGGGGTAACCAATGAATAAGGCTGATATTACACATGGAACACACACACACACACACACACACACACACACACACACACACACACACACACACACACACACACACACACACACACACTCACACACACACACACACACACACACACACACACACACACACACACACACACACACACACACATACACACACACATAATGAATAAAATGCTAGTTCCTTTATCGTTGGTAGTGAAGGGGGGAGGGGGGGGGGAAGAGAGAGAGAGAGAGAGAGAGAGAGAGAGAGAGAGAGAGAGAGAGAGAAGAGACAGAGAGAGAGAGAGAGAGAGAGAGAGAGAGAGAGAGAGAGAGAGAGAGAGAGAGTTTGTGTATAGGTGTGAATATGTTGCCCCTCCCCCTCCCCCCAGTTAGTACGTAAACCCATCCCCTTCTTCCCTCCACCCTCATAGCATCAACACCTTAAAGTAACATGTACCAACCCACCACTTCAATCTCAGCCCAAATATCCTCCCACAACACACACACATACTACCTTTAATTCCCACTATTCCCCTCACACATAACTTATAGCTATCTTTTTTTATGCATTTATTATCATTATTTTTATTTTATTTTTTATTTTATTTTTATTTTTATTTAATTAATTTTTTTAATTTTTATTTATTTTTTTATTATTATTTTTTTTTTAATTTATTATTTTTATTATTATTAAAATTTTTTTTTTTAATTTTTCCCTTTTATTTATTTATTTGATTATTAATAAAATGTATTTTCGAAATATGTTTCTGTATCATGCTTTCGTTACCTTAACCTTCACTATCGTTGGTTAGCTATCATTCAGTAATACTTTGCTTGTATTGATACTACCACTAGCATTGACATCACAATCGCCTTCGCCTCTGGGACTGTTGCCACGGCAACCCCTGCGCTTAAGAATCCTCTAACCCACTCTCCTTTCTCCCATCCCCATACGTATTGACACCAAGATTGATCCTGTCTTTTTTTTTTCCCAATATTTTTGACCATTATTAGTATTCCTATCAGTAATATTATTATCATCATTACGACTTTGACTCACTCACTATTTCCCTTCCAACAGCCTCTTTCCCTTCATTCAACGCCTTCTTCCCTTGCGCTGAACCCTAAGTGATCTGAAGCGATCAAAGCTAAGTGAATTTTCGGTTTTTATTCGTTATATATCACCTGACGAAGACCAAGAGGTCGAAACGCATTGTGTTTTGTCTTGTGACTCGTTTGTCCACGTTCTCTGGGCGGTTCGCTAACATTTATTTTAGATTTTTTTAAAGATTTCCGCCTGCAGTCGTCTTCTTGCAACTAGATTCATTATCAATTTATTCAACATTTGCCAGCTGAGGGTTTAAATGTGTTGTTGTCTCTGTTTAATTATGTTTGGTGTTCAGGGTTTTTTCCAACCTTCTTGGAGAGAGGCGGTTGTTACCCTATTCCTAAACCAGGAAAGTCATTCGGATCCTAAAAAACATCGTCTATAGCTCTCACTAGTTGCTTATGTAAAACTATGGAGAGAATGGTATATTCTCGTTGTTATGGCAGTTAGAATGTCTGGGGCCTCGATGTTTCCCCCAGTGTGGATTTGGGAACAACCGCAGTACTAACTGATCATCTGGTTCGATACGAGTCTTTTATCAGGAATGCTTTGATTAATGGAGAACATGTAGTTTCTATTCTTTTTGATTTAGAAAAAGCTTATGACACAACATGGAGGCAGGGGAATTCTTCAGGACTTAAAGGCACTTGATTTCAAAGGTAATTTACCAATGTTTATTGCTAATTTTTTGTCTAACAGGCATTTTAGTGTTAGACTTCATTCGACCTTTTCGGATCCTTTTGAGCAGGGGATGTCCCTCAGGGTAGCATCCTTTCTCAACTTCTGTTCAATCTGAAGATTAATAAATGTCCCAGTCAGTAAAGTCTGGAATTGATAAGTCATTATTTGTTGAGACTTCTCCCTCTCTGCCAAGGGGAAAAAAGTTTTGGCTGCAGCTGAGCGTCAAAATTCAGTTGTGTGTTTTTCGTGTCAGCAGCAGTGGGTTACTGAAAATGGATTTAATGTTTTCAGCTACTAAGAAGAGGTATTCCCTTTCCATAGGAAAAGATCTCAGGTCTTAGAACCGGCTATTTAGTCTCAATGGTCAAGTAAATTTAAAATTTCCAAAAAGTGAAATTTTGGGGGTTATTTTTGATAATAAGCTTTCTTTTTTGCCTCACATTAAGTACATTAAACAATCTTGTCAGTCAGGTTTGAATGTTCTGAAAGGGTTTTTAGTCACACTGATTGGGGTGCAGACAAGCGAACTTTGTTGCGATTGTATCGGGCTTTGGTGAGACCAAAGCTAGATTATGGGTGTGTGGGATATGGTTCTGCACGAAAGTCTTATCTCAAAAGCTCTTGATCCAATTCATCTTTAAGGACTGCGGATTGCTCTGGGAGCACTTCGCACCCTCACCAAAAGAGAGTTTGGATGTTGAATCTGGTTTAAACCCTCTGGAGCTAAGGAGATTGTGTCTTTCCATGAATTACTACCTGAAACTGAGGGCTAATCCAGAAAAAACCCCGCCTATGATATTTTCATGAACCCGCCTTTTAGAGCCAAATATGACTTAAAGCCAAATGAGATTCCCCACTGGGTATTTTGTATTTTGCCCCACTTCGGGGCAGCTGGTATTGACCTTGATGCTGTTGATGACGGTCCATTACAGACTGATTTACCTCCTTGGAAAGTCGCCAATCCAGAGATTATTTATATTTAACTCAATTTCGAAAGGAGGTCACCCCGAGTGCTGCATATAAACAACTTTATCTTGGCATGTGAACTTTATAAAGATTTTATCAAGATTTTTTCCCGATGGTTCTAAAAAGGTGAGAGGGCTGCAGCTGCCATTGTGTATGATAAAATTTTCAGGAGCTACTTTTTTAAGATTGCAGGATTGGTCGTCTGTTTTTTACTTTCTGAACTGAAGGCTTTAATTGGCCCTCAGTGCGGTGTCCAGGTCAGATCAGAATGATTTCCTTTTTTTATCGGATTTATTGTCGGCATTGTCGGCTTTATCGACAAGAGAAGTGTCTCATCCAGTTTTGGCTGATATTCATGATCTTCATACTCAGCTTTGTCTCTTCGGGAAAGCAATAGTTTTCCCTTTTGGGTCCCCAGGGCCCCATGGGAATCTATGGTAACTCAGTGGTGGACAAAGGGACCAAACAAGCTCTTGGTGCAAGTCTTTCCAGGAGGCCTATACGTTTATTCCTCACTCTGATCTACGTCATAAATCTAGTTTTATTTGTCGTGAACTGTGGAGAAATGAATGGTGTAACAAATTCAAAATTGTTTTAAAATTTGCCCAGATTTAACCAATCCTTTCCCATCGGTGGTACGTAACCGTAAAGAGGAATCGGTTTTGTCACGATTACATTTGGGCACAGCTATATAATGCACAGTTGGATATCAGAAGGAAGACACCCCCTGGTGTGTTGCGTGTGACAGCTTGTTCAGTGTTAATCATTTTTTTGACAGAATTGTGTGATCTTGATGTGTTTCAGAGAGAAGTTCTTTTCCACCAGTGATTTATCGGTTCGTTTTCGTGAGATTTCAGTAGATCTTATTTTTTCTTTTTTGAAAGAGGTAAACTTATTTTATAAAATATAGTGTTTTAATATTGTTTACAGGTGTCGTCGGAGTTGAACAGATAATTGTGCTTTGTCTATAAAAATTTTAAATGATGTGTTAATTAATAGTGAGGGTTTTTGTATCTGAGAGACTTAGATAGGATAGCAGAGGTCCTGGAATTGGCTCCTAGTAGTCCGCTGGACCTATAAACACTAACATAACTAGTTTGATCGTAAGGCGAGTGAGAACGTCGTTTTCCAGGTTGGACGAAGCCTTGTTTCTCCTACGGATTCAAACAAGTTACTGGCTAGGTGGTCAGGACCTTTCCCAAGTTACTAGGTCTTGCATCTGACTATAAGTTCTAGTCGAAGGAAAGGAAAGTTTTCTGCTATGGTTGGACGGGTACATTCGCCGTTCTGCTTTATCTGTGTCTCAGAATATCCCTAAAAACAGTTACTCACAGGGGAAAGTGAAGTTACCGTGGTCAGAGATAGCGCTCAGTTATGGCAAGAAAGATGTTTTTTTCTTTTTTTATTTTTTCACGAGTTATTCCAGGTATTGTAGCTTGTTGAACCCCACTCAAAATTATTTTGTGATCCTGTGGTCGCGTTACTCAGTCGGTGTTGTTTAAGACTGCGATGACGCACTACCTATACACAATTTACCTGTTCCCATTGCTTTCTATGCTAAATCGAAGATATCGGATTCAGTACAGTTTGATGGTACTTTGGTCTGACAGCATGCTAAGGAGTCACAGAATAGTCTTTGAGGATTTTCAGGATATTCTTATCTGAAACCAGGATTTTTCTGGCAACGCGTGATGGTAGTCCTCGGATCCGAAGATGACGTATACGTTTCTGCAGGTCTTCGATGTACGCGGAGTTGGCTCTGCAAGCCCAATCTGGAGGCGCAGTGTCTGGAAAACTGTGGGGGCAATGGAAGTCCGTTGTCTGTGACAAAGCTGCTGTGCTCTATGGCGATGATCCTGGTGGAGTCAGTTTTGAGTCGTGTACTTTCGAAGTGGTAGTGCTGTGTGAATTGTGGCCCGCTAGAGGTCGGTCACTGGCGCACTTCTCACCAGGTTCTTTTGGTTGAGTTCGCACCACTGGATGGGTTGGATTAGACGAGTCCTTGTACCGTTTCTTTGGGCAGTCCTTGGGTTCTCTTGCGTGCAGAAGTCTCCATTCAGCTGCCCACTAACATCACTAACTTGGAATACGGTGCTCATATTAGGATGACATGCCCCCACCATCAAGCGGGGCCTTGATGAGATGGACTCGATACTTGTAGTTGTGAGCACGGTCCAGGACCTCGGGTTGGAAAACACGGTCCTGTCAATGGATTCCGAGTATGGAGCGAAGAGATCGCTTGTGGAAGTCTCCAGGCTTCTTGACGTGTCTGCGGTACAGTGTCCAAGCGTCGCACCCATAAGGGAGAGAGGGCAAGACACTGCGTTGGTAAAACTCTCAGGTTTGTAGTCAGCCGAATGTTGTGTTGACAAGCACTTGTAGCGGAATCTTCCCAGCGCGGGCTCTTGATTTGCTCGATTCGGGTATCAACTTCCCTGTACAGGGAGCATCACAGGAGATGGTAATTCCTAGATATCTGAAATACTCACAACCGTCCGAAAGCTGGAGTCGTCAATGACGATGGTGGGTGCCGAGGGGTTGGTGTTTGGTGCGGGTGGGTGAAGCACCTCCTCTTGCCGAGGCTGATTGTCAGGACCGAAGAGCTTTGAAGCATCGGAGAAGCGGTCGAGCATCGTTTGCAGATCGGATTCTAGCATGGGCCACAGTGCGCAGTCATCGGCAAAGAGACTTCTGGAAGGAGATCTTTGATGCTCTTTGTCTTGGCAAAGTGAGGACGACGAAGTCACAGAGGGAGCGTCAGAAGATAGCGGAAGGTATTTTATGACTCCCTTCTCCAGGTCTTGGACAGCGTGGGACAGCATGCAGGTGATGAAAGACGTTGAAGAGGACCGAGCTAAGACACAGCCCTGTTCACGCCATTGCTGATCTCGAAGGCTTCCGTCACGTTTCCACTGGAGAGGACTGGCGGTCTGCCACTCATGGAAGAGCTTATTCATTTTCACAAACTTTGGCGGGCATCATTGCGCTCGGGACTGTCCAAAGAGCTTCCTGTTGACGTGTCAAAGGCCTTGGTTAGGTCAATGAAACAGAGTTATAGGGGCCATGTTTTGTACGATACATTCTCCTGAAGCTGTCATGACGCAAAAATCATTTGTCGACAGTGCTTCTGCGGGTCTGAAGCCGCACTCGCCTCGGGGAGGTTTGATCGGAAACAATGATGATGGTTGTTGAGGTTTGGCTCTGGCAAAGATCTTTCCAGCAAATGGAGATTAGCGAGATGCATCTGTAGTTCCCACAGTCGGCTTTGCTTCCCTTGTTCTGTGAGGGAGACAATCAGGGAGTCACGGAAGTCATTCTGGCATCTTCTCCTCCTCCCAGATCTCCGTAGGACAATAGTGAAGGCTGTTAGGGATTTGGGGACCTGCCGCGTGTAGATCTCAGCGGTATTCGTCCTTTCCTGATTGCTTACCGTGAGCTCGTCTGGAGATTGCTTATGGATCTCTGCAATGGTGGGGGGTACTTCAAGTGTGTCTTGTATCGGCTGCTGAGGGATCTGGTTCAAGGATCGAGTCGACTGACGTGGGCCTGTGGAGAGGTTGTGAAAGGGTTCCTTGCCAGGCTTGCTTAGTCCTTCTTGGTCCTTGATCAGGGTTGCGCCGTCGGAGGGATAGTAGGGGGAGCAGCCTTTGCTGAGGGTTCGAAGACTGTCTTCAACGAGCAAGATTTCTTGGCGTTGTGAGAGTCGGCGTTGCCTTGGATTCAGTCAATGTGTCCTGGCACACGGTCCCGCATCAGACGTAGGTCGGTCTGCACTTTGGCCTGGAGAGTCTTGAATCTCTTCGCCGTTTGGAGACGGACGTGGGTCATTCGGCCAATTCGATGAAAGTCTTGTTCTTCGCATGGAGGGTTCTTCCCGTTGATCCTCTATCGTTTCTCGTCAATCAGTCTTCATGGGTCTGATTTTTGCTCTGAGGACTCTTTTGCAGTCTCAGCGACCATGTCTTAAACAGTGGACCATTTTTCTGTTCCAATCTTCAGGGGTCAGACCGTCTTGGAGCTTTACGTCATAGTAGTTGGGGTATGAGGAAAAAAACTGGAGCGGCATGTCGGGTCTTTCAGTCTGGCCGACATTGTAGGAGGCCCTCTGACAGTCTTTGGTCGGTTTTGTGTGGCGGTGGTATGTGCGGGTCATTACAGCCCTGACCAGCTGTGGGTCAGTCAGCATTCCAGCACCTCTCATGATGGGGTCACCAGGACGGTCTTGATGTTGCGTTGGCTTACGATGATGAAATCAATCATGTGCCAGTGTTGCGACCTAGTGTGCATCAGGTGGTCTTGACTTGTCCGCCAACCTGAACCAGGTGGTGTGATGCAGAGGCTTTGTTCCGCACACATGCAGAGGAGGGAGGGAGCAGGCCGTGTCGTTGACCTTGCCTATTTTTACTATTAGAGATTCCCCCACGGGGCTGCCCTGGGGGGACCTGGGTGGGGTGTCTTATTTTTAGTTCTCGGGTACCCTCTTGTGCCTCTGGGAGGGTGGGACTTTGTTTTAAGTGAGCTTTCTTTTTCTTTGTTTTTTTGTGTGTTTTTTTGCCTACCCATGGTTCTTTCACCTGCATTTTCTTTTCAACATACTCCTTATTAATCTGCAGTTTCCAGTTTTGTCTATATTCTGCCTTTACGGATCTTTATCCTATTCTTTTCCTTTTTTCACAAGTCTTCTGTAAGCACTTTCTATTTTTCTCTGTGGCCTCTTGGGTCACAGTGTTGACGTGCGGTGCGACCCGTGTCGGGGGAGGAATGGTGTCCTGGTGGTTGAAGGGGATTCGGTGCAGGATCCGCGGCCCCCCAACACGCACTTTGGCGGACTTCCTAGACGACACCCAGGGGCAGCTTAGGGGAGGGCCCCATTGCTTCAAACCGGTTGCCTTCACAGTGTGGGCATGGCATGGGTCAAAGTGTACACGTTGCTTGACCTGGAAGCCAGGTGAGTGGCTTGTCCGTTCCCGGCAGTTGGTCATGAGCCTGGGGATGGGGTGGGTGCGTGTCAGCGGTGTATACCTGCACTATAAACCCGGTGTTTCGGGTGTTTGCTGGAGAACGCTTGGGGGCATCGTCTTGTGGGAATCGGATGGCGGGTGGGGAGTAGGGGAGGTGAGTTTTTTTCATTCATTATGACATCTAAACAAATACCCCTAACAAAAAAGAGAAGAAAGATGATGAGACATGGCACGCTTATGGACGAGGACTGTGAAGTAGAGATTCATGATTTCAGATGAAAGAGTTAAAGAGAAGTGGCAAAGTGAAAGGGTATTCAAAACAATGGGCCAAGCTTCCTGTTTAGTGATGCAAAAGATCGAAAGAATCATGCTCGGATTTCTCCGTTTGCTGTTTGCAAGTGGTTCGAGGGAGTTTCGTAACAGGATTTAAAATGATTAAAAGACTCCGTCTGGTAGTTACCATGTTTCACGTGCTACGGAGCGGCGTCTCGTTGCTGCTGAAAAGAGATGGTTCTAAACTAATGCTGAATCACAGTTAAGGTTTCCATTCACCCCTTTCTCAACTACTCGAAGGGGGGTAATCTGATGGGCTGACTTGGTGGAGTTGCTGAATCAGAAATTAGGGATGAGATGAAAGTCAGGGTGTTCTCAGGTCCATAGAGTTCAATTCTAAAGGAAGTGACTTATTGAAATAACACGCTATTCTTGACTTATAGCTATGCTCCTCTCCCCAGAGTTGTCCAAAGGGGTTATGTCCGAGTGGAAAGTTACGCTTTGTACTCTACTTTGTGGTGTTTTCAAGTGGTCAACGTTTGGGCATTCCAGCCGAGCTTGGTGGTCAGGGAGTAATCTGTCGTGACTGTGGACAGAAGAGCATGATGAATCTTGTACAAAATGTGTATACTGTGTCAATTGTAGGGTGATCATTCAGCATATTCAAAAAGTTGTCAGGGTGGAAAAGGAATGCGAGATTCAGAAAGTAAAGATTGAAGAGGAAAATGTTCCTTTCTTGAGGCTAGAAGGTTAGGGGGGTCAGGACTCCTTCGGTTTGCTACTTATGCACAGAAGGTGGTTTAACGATTCTGCGACTGGTCTCAGGTGATGATCTGGGAGCAGCTCCATTCATGCTCTAGAGAAGAAAATTGACAGAATTGTGTCAATCGGTTTGGATCGGTTACATACTTGAACAATCAGTTGAGGTTTTGTCTCAGAAATGCAAATAGTGTCGTCCAGCAGTGTACAACAGGCTTCAGTCCTGCAGGTGAGGGAAGGAAGTGTTTCAGTTGAACAACGTGCTGTGGATCTGAGGTCTGAGGTGAAGGATCGGAGGAATGAGATGTCCCTCGCTCACAGGCCAATAAAACAGCAGTACGAGGACAGGCACGCAGTGAGGAGGCGGTCCTTTTCGGACTCCAGACCCTCCTAGAGGGAAAATCTCGAAAAGTCAGGTATTTGGTGCTGCATTAGGTTTTTTAGTCCGAGTAATGAAGCAAATTCCAAGCATGGCAACAACTAACTTAGGAAATTATAGGGAGCATCTGGTTCTGTCTGTCTCGAAGAACCGTTTTAGTTCTTTGGTGGACAGGGAAGTTCTGGAGAAGAGGGATGATAGTATTTTTTTAATACAATCTAACTGGGACATTACTCAGTGGAACATAAGGGGAGTTTAAGCAAATTGATCAGGACCTTGAGCTATTATTGACAGAGTATAGAATCTTCGGTTAATTGCTCTTCAGGAAACCCTTTGAACTGCAAGTAAGAAGCATGAGATTTGGTTTCTCCTGCTTCTCAAGCCAGCGTTTGAGACTTTTGCAAGGGAGGAGGCATTTCTTTTATATTCATAATTCGGTACTACCTACAGACATTCTCTTACAGACGGATCTGAGAGAGTGGCAGCCTCGTATCTCGTTAAACAAGGTCGTTTACGATAATGTTGGTTTATTTCTATCTCCATCTTCTGTGATTTCGAAGAGTAAGTTGGATGGTTTATTTTTCTCAGCTCCTGCCCATTTCTTTTATTGGGTGACTGAATGGTCATTCTCCCAGTGGGGAAGTAACTGCACAATTCTCAAGGGAAAGTTCTTGAAGATGTTATATCGTCGGATCATGATCTCTGTCTTTTGAATTCAGGCTCACCGACCGTTTGTTCTCCTTCTGTTCTTTGACTCACTTGGGATTTGTCCATTTGGACCCTTCTTTATTTTTTGGACTTTTAGAATGGCAGGTTCATACGGACATAAGCTGGATTGATCACTTTCCGATTTTATTATTTGACGAAGCAAAATGCCAGGATTCCCCTCGGGAAACTGAGTTTCGCTCAGCAGATTGGAGTCTTATCTGAACAGATTTTTAGAGACTGCTATGAATTGTGCGGAGTTATGATGATCTGTATGCTGAGTACACTAATGTGTAGTAGAGAGTGCCTAAGGAAGCTGTTCCCAAGTCCAGTGATAAACCAAATGATTCATGGACCCCCTTGGTATGATAAAGAGTGCAAAACTTTGAAGGGTAAGAGAAAAGGTGCTCCAAGACTTTTGGCTAGGTTTCCTATGGTGGGAACAAAGTTTAACCTCAGGCCGTGTAGGGTATAGTGTCAAATATACTTTTAAAGCTAAGAGAAAGATCTTGAAAATTTTTTGTTCAAATCTGTCCGTTAAGGTCAATTCAAAGGAAAGTCTGGAACTAATCCGTAAGATTAAGGGAAAAGTCGGACTACATCAGTTATAGAATGTTTGCAAGTAAATGGATCGATTATTACTAATAAAAGGAGGTGGCTAACTTGTTAGCTGTTACTATCCATCAAATCGTCAGCTGTCTTATTGCAAGGAATTCCAGCGTATCAAAAGTTCAGCGGTGTCAAAATCTTGTTCCTTCGAGCCAGATAGTTCTGAGGATTTCAACTGCGTTTTCAGCATGGATGACGTTAAGGAGCCATTTTGTAAGCCAACAACTCAGCTCCTGGACCAGATGACATTCTTCTTCTTCTTCAGATGGGAAGTTTAACCTGCCCCGGGCCCAAGTCTTCACGTAGACTATTCTGGCCACACAGGTTGCATCATTGTTTATTTTCGTTGTAGCGGTACTCACCCGTATTAGGACATGAGATCGAGGATCTTTAGAGTCCGTGTATGATCTTAGTAGATTATTATCCATTTAGTCAACATTTGCCAGCTGATGCGTTTAAATGTGTTGTTGTCTTGTTTAATAATTTTTGGTGTTCAGGGTATTTTCCACCTTCTTGGAGCAGTGGCGGTTGTTATTCCTATTCTACTAAACAGGAAGATCATTCGGATACTAACAAACTCTCGTCTATAGCTCTCATAGTTGCTTATGTAAAAACTATGGAGAGAATGTATATTCACGATTGTTATGGCAGGTAGAATGTTGGGGGACTTAGATGTTTCCAGTGTGGATTTCGGAACAACCGCAGATCTACTGATCACCTGTTCGATATGAGTCTTTTATCAGGAATGCTTTGATCTAATGGAGAACAGGTTGTATCTATTCTTTTTGATTTAGAAATAGATTATGGACACAACATGGAGGAATGGAATCTTCAGGACTTGAAGGCACTTGATTTCAAGGTAATTTTCAATGTTTTTGTATTTTTTTGTCTAAACAGGGCATGCCTGTTAGACTGCATTCGACCTTTTCCGGATCTTTTTGAGCAGGAGATGGGTGTCCCTCAGGGTAGCATCCTTTCTCAAGTCTGTTCATCTGATGATTAATAACATCGTCAGGTCAGTAAAGTCTGGGAATTGATATCATTATTTGTTGATGCACATCTCCATCTCTGCCAAGGGGAAACTTTGGACTGCACAGCTGGGGCGTCAACTTCAGTTGGGTGTTAATCGTGTTCAGCAGTGGATTATGAAAAATGGATTTAAGTTTTCAGCTACGAAGACAGAGTGTATGCAATTTACATAGGGAAAAACATATCAGGTGCGTAGAAACCAGCTACAGTATCAATGGTCAGCGTAATTAAAGTTTCAAACAACGTGAAATTTTTGGGGGTTATTTTTGATAATAGCTTTCTTTTTTGCCTCACATTAAGTACATTTAAACTCTTCTGCCAGTCAGGTTTTTGAATGTTTTGAAGGTTATTTAGTCACAAGATTGGGGTGCAGGCAAGCAAACCTTTGTTGCGATGTATCGGGCTTTGGGGTGAGACCAAAGCTAGAGTATGGGTGTGTGGTATATGGGTAATGAACGAGAAAGTCTTACCTCAAAGCTCTTCTTGATCCATCCTCATCAAGGAATGCGGATGCTCTGGAGCACTTCGCACTCTCCAAAGAGAGTTTGTATGTGAATTGGTGAACCCCTTCTGGGTAAGGGGTTGTGTCTTTCAAAGAATTACTTCCTGAAACTGAGGGCTAATCCAGAACCTGCCTTTGTATTGTCATGAACCCGCATTTTAGCTGCAAATATGACTTAAAGCCAAATGAGATTCTCCACTGGGTATTCGTATTTGGCCCCACTTCGGGGGCAGCTGGCATTGACCCTTGATGCTGTTGAGGGACGGTCCATGACAGACTGATTTACCTCCTTGGAAGTCGCAATCCAGGATTAATTTATATTTAACTCAATTTCGAAAGGAGATCTCTGAGTGATGCATATTATAAACAACTTTATCAGGGTCGCAAATGTGAACTTTATAAAGATTGTATCAAGATTTTACTGATGGTTCTAAAAAAGATGAGAGAGGGCTGAAGCTGCATTGTGTGTGATAACAATTTTCAGGAGCCTACTTTTGTTAAGATTGCGGGATTGGTCGTCTGTTTATACGGCTAAAATGAAAGCTTCAAATCTGGCCTCAGGCGGTGGTCCAGGTCAGATCAGAATGATTTCCTTATTTTTCGGATTCATTGTTGGCATGTCGGCTTTATCGACAAAGAAAAAGTGCACATCCTGTTTTGGCTGATATTTCATGATCTTCATACTCGGCTTGTTCTCTTCGGGGAAAGCATATTGTTTTCTTGATGGGTCCCAGCACAAGCGTGAATCTATGGTAACTCAGAGTGTGGTCAAAGCAGCCCAAACAAAACTCTCGGTGAAAGTCTTTCAGGGGCCTTATGCAGTTTGTTCCTCACTTCTGATCTACGTCATAATTAAGTTTGTATTGTCGTGTGAACTGTGGGCAAGTGAATGGTTGTAATCAAATCATAATAAAGTGTTAAAATTTGCCAGATTTAACCAATCCTTTCACATCGGTGGTTACGTAACGTAAAGTGGAATCGGTTTTGTCACGGATACATATGGGGCACAGCTATATAACGGCCACAGTTGGATATTCAGAAGGGAAGACCCCATGGTGTGTGTGCTTGTGACAGCTTGTCAGTGTTATCATTTTTTGACAGAATGTGCTGTTTGATGGGTATCAGAGGGAAGTTCTTTTTCCCAGTGATTTTATCTGTTCTTTTTCGTGAGAGATTTCAGTAGATCTTATTTTTCTTTTTTGAAAGAGGTAAACTTATTTTATAAAATATAGTGTTTTAATAATGTATACGGGTGTCGTCGGTAGTTGAACAGTTTAATTGTGTTTTTGTCCACATAAATTTTAAGCGATGTGTTAATACTAGTATGGGTATTTGTATCTGAGGACTCCAGATTTGATAGCTGAAGTCCTGATTTGGCTCCTAGTTGTCCGCTGTGACCCTATAACACACTAACTAACTAACTGAAACTATTAGAGATTCCTCTAACAACAGATTGATAAAGTTAGGAAAAGGCGTTATGACATCCCTTCTCTGCTAGAGAGGCTGTTGAGGAGATAAGTTGGCATCATGTTGGAACTTCGGTATCATTGAACTTCAAATAGTTCCTATGCCTCCCGGTTGTAGTAGTCGGAAAAAAAGTGGTGTGTCGCTTTTGCATTGATTTCCGTTCTCTGAATAAGATTAACCACTTTGATGCTGAGGCCATTCCTGCGTGGAAAGTTTGTTTGCGAGATTATTTTTCTGGATGAAGTTCTTTACAAGATAGATCTTGGCAAAGGATACTGGCAGATAGTTGTTAAGCCAGGACCGTCCAAAGATAGCTTTGACAATCGCATTTGGGTCTTTTTCAGTTTGTAAGGATGCCTTTTGGGTCTTGTGTGCACTGCTGTTTTCGCACGCATGATGCGCATGTAGATTTGGATCAGTTCTCAGCCATCAGGTTCTATGATGATATTTGGTTCATTAGTGTTTCATGGGATGCACGTATTCGTCATGTGAAAGATTGTTCTATCGTGTCTCTGAGGTCTTTCATCCTCAAGCTCCGCGTCCCTCGAAATCGAAGGCAGGTTTCATTCTATGGAATTTTTTGGGCTTGTCATTGGAGGTGGTACTATGCTGTCCTGAACAGAAAAAGATAGTTAAGATTCTGAAAATTTCCACCCTACTACCAGAAAGCACGCCCGAGATCTTTGCTAGGTTGACTAGCTTTTTACAGGTAGATATGTTCCAGTTTTTCCACTTTGAGTGCTCCACTCTCTGATTTAAATCAGGATGTTGGTCATGCTGGAAGATCTATTTCTTGGACCCCTGAATGTGCAGTAGCGTTACAGAGATTCAGAGTATTTTGTCGTCAGCACCTGTATTACTGTTACCTCAGTTAGGTAAGCCCTTTGTTCTAGAACTGAAGCTAGTTCTGTTGGGCTAGATGCTGTACTACTGCAAGAGGATGATGATATACTTCACCCAGTGGCACTGTCTTCATCTGTCCGTGGGCAGGGGTGGTTGGGTCTGTGGGGTGTGCTCGGCAGCTGGAGGGTGGTGTTTTTCGCCGGTGGGCTCTGCAGTCATGAAATACGGGCTGGTACACCCATGGGGATGCTACTTTAAGGCTGTTTATGAGCTGCATCCTGTAGTCTAATTTACCTCTGTTCAGGAGCAGGTATGTCCCTTGATATCTTAATGGAGTGTCCTGTGCGTGCCTGTACTCATCGTCAACACAGCGCAGGCCTCCAAGGGTGGTACAGGGCTGCTCTAAAGGCAGGTGAAGACAGTGCTTCTCTGGGTCCTCCCCGGTACCTTCGGGTGTTTCTTTTTCTCTTTGCCTTAACTAGGCTGACCCTGGAGAAAGGTCCAGTGACGGTGAGGAAAGACCCACTGACCACAGGGAAAGTCCTGTTGACAGTGGGAAAGACTACAACTTTGGATTCTCTCTTGAGGGCACATAAGACCGTATGGCAAAAGCTTGGCTGTGTCTGGAGTGGCACTGTCTTCATCTGTCCGTGGGCAGGGTGGTTGGGTCTGTGGGGTGTGCTCGGCAGCTGGAGGGTGGTTTTTTCGCCGGTGGGCTCTGCAGTCATGAAATACGGGCTGGTACAACCCATGGGATGCTACTTTAAGGCTGTTATGAGCTGCATCCTGTAGTCTAATTTACCTCTGTTCAGGAGCAGGTATGTCCCTTGATATCTTAATGGAGTGTCCTGTGCGTGCCTGTACCCATCGTCAACACAGCGCAGGCCTCCAAGGGTGGTACAGGGCTGCTCTAAAGGCAGGTGAAGACAGTGCTTCTCTGGGTCCTCCCCAGCACCTTCGGGTGTTTCTTTTTCTTCTAGTCGCAAGTTGTTGGATCGTGAAAAGTCATACAATACTATCGAACGAAAGTATTTAGCCCTTGTCTGGACTGTTCAGAAGTTCGTTCGATACCTTTGGGGAGTCAGGTTTATCCTACAAACAGACCCTCGACCTTTGACGTACCTTCGAACTAGATCTAGTTTGCAAAGCGAGACGACTGCAGGCGGAAATCTAAACAAATATTAAATAAATGTTAGCGAACCGCCCAGAGAACGTGGACAAGCGAGTCACAAGACAAAACACAACGCGTTTCGACCTCTTAGGTCTTCGTCAGGTAATATATAAACGAATAAAACAACGAAAATTCACTTAGCTTTGATCGCTTCAGATCACTTAGGGTTCAGCGCAAGGAAGAAGGCGTTGAATTTCAACGCCTTCTTCCTTGCGCTGAACCCTAAGTGATCTGAAGCGATCAAAGCTAAGTGAATTTTCGTTGTTTTATTCGTTTATATATTACCTGACGAAGACCTAAGAGGTCGAAACGCGTTGTGTTTTGTCTTGTGACTCGTTTGTCCACGTTCTCTGGGCGGTTCGCTAACATTTATTTAAGATTTGTACCTTCGAACGTCAAATTTTAAGAATTCTCGGATTATTCGTCGCGCATTGTCTCTGCAGGAATTCTCGTTCAAAGTGGAACCAGTTCCAGGATCATCGAACGTGTTCGCTTATCTTCTTTCACGTTCTTTTGAGAACCAGTCTGTTCCTTAGACATTGGTTTGTGTACATCCCAGTTTTGATGTCCTTTTCGTGTAATTTTTCTGGAATGTTGTGACCTGGAGTTGTTTACTTTCTCTTAGTAAAAAAAAATTCGGACATTGTTTTTTTTTTTTTTTAGGAGGGGGAGTATTGTTACAGATCGTTTCCCGTCCGGTCACAAATTTTCATGCAACCGTGCTTACCGGAAGGTAGTTGTCCGGAAGCCGGTTGGAAAATCAGCTGACTGCTGCTCACCTGCGCACTGTTAAAAGCCGGGTGAGTTGAACCGGTTAGGCAGTCTTTGCAGTGATTCCGGCAACCCAACAACACAGAAGGCCGAAGAGGGTCTCCAGCTGTTTTTTGGTGGCAGTCAGGTGTTTATCACCATAATGTTTATTTATTAGCAAACCGAAACCGTGTTCCCGTTTAGGAGCGACTGAAACTTCCTCAGCGCACTTGTGAAGGTTTCGTGTAAAAAAAATATTTGTTGTGTTCTGTTATGCTATGACTTGATAGGGTAACAAAACGAAATGCTGCGGAAAACATAGATGAAGTGAGTGTTAAAGGAAGTGGTCTTCAGAAGAAAAAAAAAATTGTTTATTCTGTGACTTAACTAGTTATGAACTTCATGATGAAAAAAGGTGTTTATTCTAATATGCTTTGCAAGAAGAGGGAGAGTTTTGATGCTATGGATAATAAGCTCCCAGGGTGAGCGACAGAGACTTCATAGATAATGATTTTCATTTTGATGTGGATGAGTATTTAACTCGCTCTTGATATAAATATCAGTATGTGTGTTGGTAAACAAGAGTGTTGTGGAAATCTTTCCCTTGCATATATTGAAGTAGATGAATCTTTTTGAAAAAAAAAACTATAAAAATCTGGTGATTATATGAAATGAAATGAACATTCTTGTCGTGTTACAAGAAAGGAAATGAACATTGTGTCGTGACGTTTATAGTTTGATGAAAAGTAATCATTAATTGTGTGTAATGAAAGTAATCATTAATTGTGTGTAATGAATTGTATTCATGGTTTATTGAAGAGGGTCTAGGTGGAAGTCCTTACCCCAATTTGGTAAACTAAATTCTGAAGGGTTTATATGGAAATCCTTTCCTGTGTAGTGTTGTGATTCCGGAAAAGGGGAATGCTGTAGTGCTATGATTCCGGAAAAAGGAATGTTGTAGTGTTATGATTCCGGAAAGGGAATGTTGTAGTGTTATGATTCTGGAAAGGAATGTTGTAGTGTTCTGATTCCGGAAAAGGGAATGTTGTAATGTTGAAGAAAGAAAATGCTGATGTTTGTCCCAAGTTGTAGTGGAATATGATGTGGCCAATGAAGATAAATGTAGTCGTGATTGTAATGAATAGTAGCCATGATAATCAAGGTAGTTAATCAGTTTGCCCCAGGTAGAAGCATTCCCTGGACTGAGGGGGACTGGCTACCACCTTATGAGGGTCGGGGCCATAGCTGAGTCTACGCCCCTTGTTCTCCACCTTTTGTCAACGTGGAGGGGTCGGCCTGAGTGTCGATAACGACCCTACCTGCCACTGCGCCCGGGACCGACTACCCACTGAGCCAGTTGGGCTGGAGACGCCGCTGCTGCCAAGCCAGAGCGCCGCTCCCGAGTTGAACCAGCGACCTGTTGGCCAGGCCGACGTTGTGTTGTGTGTGAGCCACAGCTCCTGTGTGAGACTGTCACCTCGTCGCCGGCAGAGACGCCGCGAGTGTTCGAGATTTTTGAGCCACAGCTCTGAAGTGATTTAAGTCCTGTGTCGGACTTGACTTGACGCTCTAGTCGTCGTCTTCGTCATCTGCGTCATCTTCGTCGTTTTCGTCCTCCTCGTCGTCTCGTCGCTTTCGTCGTCTCGTCGCTTCCATCGTCTCGCTGTTTTCGTCGTCGTCGTCTTCGTCGATGTTGGAACCAGTAGCTCTAATAGCTATACATATATATGTTGATATATTTTGTGTGTACGCCTAATGGTTGGCGTGCCGACCTTTTAATGTTATATTATATGTTTGTCTGATGGCTCGGGCAGAAAAAAAAGAAGTGTTGTTCTGTTGCCTGGCTGTCAATGTTCGGATGAGTGGGTGTGTGTATGTGAATTAGAAAAGTCGTGCATGCATCCGTAATTTATGTGTGAGAGTCAGACAGTCAGACACCTGCAGACACACCCATACCATCCGTAACAGCATCCTATGTAAGAGACTGGAGGGATAAATGAAAATGAGTGACCGATATTTGAATGGTACGGGAAACGACTGAATGAGCGCCAGTAGGCTGCTCTTCGGCCGACTCTACCTGGGTAGGCAGCCCGTTGAGTGAGTGATGTAGTGTGTTTATTGTAAAGCGCTTAGAGCTTGGTCTATGACCGAGGGTAGGCGCTATATAATACCCAATATAATAATAACCATGGGCTGTGCCTACTTCCTGAAAGCTTGATTCTCGCTGGTGGAAGTTTTACACACAAAAAATAAACTCCTGTGTAACTATTTATTGTTCGAACAGAAAGAATGAAAAATGAAAAATGCTTTGTGTGCTGTACACTGAAGAAGAAGAAAAAGGAATTAATGGCGAATGATTTGTTGTATTCTGGAGAAAAATCGGCGAACATTGTTCAGAAAACGTATGCTATTTTGTTGGGCTTGATTGTCATTGAAACTCTTTGGGTTTTGTTTTTATAAGGGAGCACAAAAAGTGGATTCTTGTTTCCTCAGTCACTCCTTTGAATGAATGGAGCAGATGCGTGCGTATGGAGTAAACATACTGTATTTCTATTGAGTGTATGCAAACGCGGTGTGTGGCGATGAAACATGAACTCATGAAAACCATTTTGAGAGGGCCAGGTTTTTTATGCTCCCTGACTTTATTTGGGATTACATCCAGGATTGAAATAGTGTAATTTTTTTTAAAAAGGTTTCATAGGCTGGTTTGTTTCATCTGAACACTATATGTGACCAAAATGTATGGTTAACACAATCAAGATGCACCATTTCAAACATGCTGCATGGCACACCAGGTGCAAGACTAACGTGTATAGAAAAGAAACAAGGAAAGGAAGTAACGTAATCTTAAGTCGTGGGTAATTTACAGCAAGGTGTGTGTGTGTGTGTGTGTGTGTGTGTGTGTGTGTGTGTGTGTGTGTGTGTGTGTGCGTGCGTGCGTGTGTGTGTGTGTGTGTGTGTGTGTGTGTGTGTGTGTGTGTGTGTGTGTGTGTGTGCGCGCGCGCGTGCGTGCGTGCGTGCGTGCGTGTGTGTGCGACATTGTTATTTTGTGTTGAACAATTAAGTAGTGGGGAAAACAAGTGTAGGTTACGAATTCTTTCATCATTATGGTAATGACTTGGCAAAGATTTGAAACTTTGAAAAAAAATTGTTATTTTGTGTGTTTGATTTTGTGTGTGTGTGTGTGTGTGTGTGTGTGTGTGTGTGTGTGTGTGTGTGTGAGTGTGTGTGTGTGTGTGTGTGTGTGTGTGTGTGTGTGTGTGTGGTTGTGTGTGTGTGGGGGGGGAGGGGGGCGGGGGGGTTCGGGGGGGGGGGGTAATCGAGCTAAAGTCAGAGTTGCACCAGACAAAGGTCATGGTCAGCTTCATCTAGGGCAAGGGCTATGGCAGCTTTTTGGATCCAAGAGCTGGACTCACCTGATCTGATGTTCGGGTAACTGCATCTGTAAGGTTGTCCCACTGACCACCATGTGTTCTCACAGGCTTAAAACCCTCCCCTCCCCCACATCTGCCACATAGTATTAAGACTATATAGATGCAACGTCTCAGCCAGACTATTCTCGGGCTTAATCCAACTAAAATTTGGAATTGACAATTCAGATGATAGGGTAATAACATTAAATGATAATGTAATAGCCTGGTATGTCTGTGTACAAAATGCAGGTTCGCCCAAGGTTTGTTCATCGGAAAGGAATACTTGCCAGAGCCATACTACCTACACATCCACCACACACCACTTCAAGCAAAGATATGGTAAGGTAATGTTGCCTTTAGCCCAGCTGACCGCAGAGAGCCATATCAGGGTTGTCGCCACGTTGACGTCAGCTCACAAGTCATCAAAAAAGCAACAACAACAACAACAACAATAACAACAACAAACACCTTTCACACATCTCTTTAAAATACACCTTCTAAAACCGCACCAGAAACTTCGTGGAAAATCTTTCTTCCATAAAATCTTAGATCAGATGAAAAATGTTAGTCTTTTTGAGAAACTCAAAGGTCACATCAGGTGGGACATCTCTGGACAGGGTTTTCATAAACAAGCAAACAAACGAAGAAATGCGTTCCCTCTCAGAACACACAATGCCAAAGTACCCAAGGAAAATGGCACAGTCATAGCGACACACTGGGACAAGGCAGTCATGTTGAAGTCCAGTGGATCAAGGGGGTCCTAGGTGAAGCAACAGAACTTACTGGCAGAACTATGGTAAAGGAGGTCCGTTGAGCTCTTTCAGCTAGATTTCTGCTTCCCAGTTAATCAGTAACACCGGACTGCGTTTAAGTTCTGACCCAAGGATCGGTTGAGATCATAAGCCACAAGCCTTTGACCATTGCGGGCTGAGAGTGGTCTGGTAGTTGATGTATTTGGCCACAGGTTTATCTCTCTTGAGACTGCTGTCAGCAAGTGTTCTTTCAACCTAGATTTGAGGGAGCACACAGTCTCATTAATGAACAGTTTGAAAGCAAAGAGGATTAGGTGATCAAACGAGGTTTAACATGACACCATTGAGGTTACTATGTGATTTTCAACTGAGATTATGGTTCTTTCACTTGAACAGCAGTACGAAGAAGGGACAGATCCAACAGGCCGAATTGTTGCATGGTTTGGTACCTGTTGGCGGTGGAGTGGGGTTACCTCTAGGATCGCATAGCCTGGAACGCACAAGCATATTGGAATGTTCTTGTCACGTGTAGAGGCAACCAGAGCGTGCCGATGAACAATCTTAGCTCTGTCTGCACGGGATTAGAAGATGTTCCAGTTTGAATGGATGATTTTCCAGACACGAAGCACAGAAAAGGCGGAAAAACAGAGGCTCCGGAGACTGTTATCTGGAGACCAGCATAATCTTCTATATTTCTTGGTTGTAAGGCATAGGAAGCACATAATCTTTCTGGGCTATAGTTCAAGGCCCACATAGATTTGCGTCGTAGATTTCTTTTAAAAGAGAAACCAATCGCACTGTATGTACGTGCAACCTCGTGATAAACGTTCTTGGGCACACACTTCGATTGCTCTTACTATTGCAACGTGCGGACTTGTGTATGGACTCCAAGGGGTTAAGACCTGTTCCCTCATTGTCTGCCCTCGCCCAGCTCGACCACTGGTCATGAAGGATGTTAGTTAATACAGAGTCAGAGAGATTCTGATTTTTCACATGTGCTGTATGGTTTGCCTTTCTCTTTAAAAAAATCGCCTAAATTTATCAAACTGTAAAAGTGGTGTAAAGATTGAAATCAATGTTGTTGCCGACTCCCCCCCCCCCCCCCCCCGCCCCCGACGATTAACAGTTAGTAGTACTGCAGTTAGGTTGCTTATTTTGCAACCCATTGCTCCTTACAGCAAAGACAAGCCTTCCCTCCTGATGCAGCTGAAGGAGAAGTGGGGCAGCACTTGCTGTAGCTGCTGGCGAGGTTTTCCTGCTGCGGTTCCCTGGACGTCAAGCATGGTGGTCATTACTGCTGCTGACGGCTGGGGCGCGGTCCCTAGCGTTCCTCTTGCACTCGTGGAAGCTTGCAGTGCCCAGCTGTGGGCATAGTGGACTGATGAGGTCAAATACAACACAGCAGTGACCTTTTCTTTTAAACAGACAATGTGTGGAAGAAAACTGAAAACATGTTTCTTGGAGAAGAAGCGAATTTGGGAGAAAGAGGCCCAATGTTTATCTGTTTGGTGAAATGAGGGGAAACCCGATGCCCACGCATGTGCGTGCGTGCGCGCGCGCGCAATGTGTGTGTGTGTGTGTGTGTGTGTGTGTGTGTGTGTGTGTGTGTGTGTGTGTGTGTGTGTGTGTGTGTGTGTGTGTGTGTTTGAACAAATGTGTTCATTGTTTAGGCTGACACACCCCTGGCTGTGAACA
>JAFLJL010015912.1:25166-28352 GCA_018398815.1 Conus ventricosus | reverse complement strand
TACATTTCGATGATTTAAAAAAACATTCAGCTTCTTTATAAGTTGACAGACAGGCGTGTAAATTACCGTGCATGCGTTTTCATCGCTCCTAGGGTCTTTAATAGCGAGCACACATCAATTTTACGATGCAATCACCGAACATCTTGTGTCATATCCTTCGCGCCTAAGGCGCTTTAATAGCAATGTCATGATCAACTAGTAAGGATGTAGCGGGTAAACTTCGGACCTTTCAAGGGAGCTGACTGCCTTTTTTCAGCATGTGTTTGTGTGTTGTCGCCCTTGGGAGACGGTGTAAATAAAATAAACAAACAACCAAACGTTGTTTTTTTTTACAGCTGAATGCAATCACCCGTAGGGTCTAGCAATAGGGACCTCACATGGATCGTTCGATGTCATCACCGAGCATCCTCGATCATGTGATTCGTCCTAAGGCGTTGCTGCTCCCCTGCTGCTCCCCTTTTAGGGCGTGAGACCTCCCTCACCCTACTACTAACTTCATGTCCCTGTTCCTAGAATTGACTTATTCAAATCCAGTTTAACATATTCAGGTTCCTGTCAATGGAACTCGCTCCGTGAATCAACCAAACAACGCCAATGCATATCAACCTTCAAACACCATTACTTCAACCATCTTATGTGCAAGTACTTGCATCAGTCAGTGAGTCATTCCCTTGACCGCTAGGGTCGTTGGGGGGACGTGATGAGGCAGCCGCCGTTTCTCTCCAGGCTCTTCTGTTGGTGGCTGTCTTGAGATCTGGCATGGTCATTTTGGTCCAGTCATTTATGTTGTCGGGCCAGCTCTTTCTCTGCCGTCCTCGTCTGCGCCCTCCTTCAACGGTACCTTGAAGGATGGTTTTGGAGAGGGTGTTGTGACGAATGACATGGCCAAACCATGCTATCTTCCGTCGTTTGACGGTTGCCAGAAGTGGTTCGTGGGGCCCAACTAGGTTAGTGACCAGGTTCCGCACATACACATTGGTCTTGTGTTCTTTGTAGGAGATGCAGAGTAGTTTCCCCAGGTACCTGGTCTCAAACGCCTGGATTCTTCTTTCTGTTTCGGCCATCAGTGTCCATGTCTCGCAATCATATACGATGATCGAGACCACTAGTGATTTGTAGAGCCGGAATTTTGTATGGAAATTGATGTTGCTCTTCCACACTCTGTTCAGTCTGGCCATCGCTGCTGATGCGGAGTTGATCCTGATTCGGATTTCTGCTGTGCAGGTGCCATCTTTGGACAGGGTTCCTCCCAAGTACCTGAAGCTGGTCACTTCTTCCAGGGGCTCACCATTCATGGTTATGTTGGCACTGCTGTTAGTCGTGCTGTTGACCATGACCTTTGACTTCTCTGTGCTGACCTCCATGCCGTAGGCACTTGCTCTTGTGACAAGTCTGTTTGTGAGATCCTGGAGCTCGGTGTTGCTCCTCCGCCATAAATCCACCACCAACCACCACCCTCTCTCTCTCTCTCTCTCTTTCTCTCTCTCTCTCTCTCTCTCTTCTCTCTCTCTCTCTCTCTCTCTCTCTCTCTCTCTCTGCAGCCTTATCGTGTACTCCTTTCGCTCCTGCGTCTCTCTGTCTCTCTCTCTCCCTCTCTCTCTGTCTCTCTCTCTCTCTCTGTCTCCCTCCCCCCCCTCTCTCTCTCTCTCTCTTTTTCTTTTCCTTTTAAAATTTTAATCCCATATTGTAGTTCTAGTCACTTTTTGCATGCTTCCTTTGTTACCTCATCTTATTTTGCATTGTTGAACCTACTCAGGGCGAGGAGTGGATGTAAAAAAGCACATCAGTGCTTATCTATTATCCTCGAAAATAAAGAATTTTGTCTTGTCTTGTCTTGTCTTGTCTTGTCTTGTCTTGTCTTGTCTTGTCTTGTCTTGTCTTGTCCTCTCTCTCTCTCTCTCTCTCTCTCTCTCTCTCTCTCTCTCTCACACACACACACACACACACACACACCACGCACGCACGCACGCACGCACGCACGCACGCACGCGCGCGCGCGCGCACGCACGCACACACACACACACACACACACACACACACACACACACACACACACACACACACACACACACACACACACATATATCTCTTTCCACATTCTGTGTGCTTATAAAGCACTTTGATCATAAGGTCCTTTCTCTGGACTCTTACCAGGTCCTATAGCTCGCGAACAATGACATGGATGCATTGAAGTTGTGTTGTCACTTTCAGTTTTATTTTGAATATAGCTTCTTTTTACTTGCACTTTCCGTATTTACGTTTTGATATGTTTAATCCAGTTATGAGTAAAATGTGATGGATATGATTGTATATGGTGTGTTCTTTTTTTTCGGACATGTGTTCATCCAAAAAGAGCTATTTCTTCACCAATTGCAATGCGTTCACTGTGTTGAGAAAAGATCTGGTGTTGGACAATCTTCCAAACTCAAAGAAAATTAGAACAGTTAAAGAAAGCTTACTTAATGTAGTCAATCTCAGCTGGACGCTATAAACATAGTCCATAAACGGAGTTTGTTCATCCAGTCTTAGGCAACATTAGCTGAAAATAGGTTGTGTAGCATCTTAAAGTGAAGAGAATTTTTATCATTATTCTTTAGTACAAACGTGAGCTGATTTGAAACATTGTAAAATATCAAACATTCATTTTTTATTTCCAAACGTTCATTGTATTTATTTAATGGATTTGGGTGTTAGCAAATATTTCTCTGTTTGTTTGTTTGTTCAAGGGAGATGTTAAAAAGTTCCCATTCCGTGAATGTTTCTTACATGATGCAGTACTGCTGAGGGTCACTGTTCATTTCGTCTCTGTATTTACGCGGTAAAGCACTGGCCATGGCATTCTGTCTAGATAGGAGTCCAGGGTGTGAGCCGACTGCTTTTTCTGTCTGTTCCTAGGACATGATTTTCCGTTAATCTACAGGTCTTAAATGCAATTTATACCTGCTTAAGCCCGTGTTATGGTGACAGAGAGGAGAGCTTTTGTGCGTAACATTTGTATTGTTCCATAAAGGATCAGTATGGGGGGTTATTACTTTCTCAGTTAACAGCTAGTTGTTACTGATATTAATACTTCCTTCAAAAAGTCCGAGTAAACCATCTCTGTACTTTATAGCTCTTTTTTGTATTATGTTTGCATCGTCTCTATGATGTATACATGTAAATGAAGGTATGAGTTCTTTGACTAGA
>JAFLJL010015912.1:15166-20166 GCA_018398815.1 Conus ventricosus | reverse complement strand
TCAAATTGGCTTTTTTTCATGCTGTCGCAAAAACATTGTTGGCTTGAACATAGCCTGTAGACTCTTCTACTTTATTATTATTATCAATCACCTTTTTCTTTCTCCCTAGCAACCCTCCAGTGGTTTCAACCCTGCCGTGATCGGAGGGCTTGCGTGGTCCCATGATCCTTTAGGCTTAGCTGGCAGGTGTATCAATACTCGATGTTAGGATAGTTTTTGAAAATGATACTAGGCCTGGAAAGTCAAGTTGCTGTCTGGTCTGAGCACAACGTGGTAAGGAGTTGATGCTTCTGGTAGGGCCTCCCATGTCAGAAAGGCTATGGGTGATGGCCCAGATTAATAGTAATCCACGTGTTTCCTTTTCTTATCTTTTGCCTTTTTATTTGGCTATTTTCTATCTTCGTCTTCCTTTCAAATCTACTTTTCCACATTCCTTTTTCTCACTGTGGCCTTCTTAAGATCTGCCGCGTTTGGCGTGTGGTGCAACCTGTGATGGAGGGAAATGAAATCCAGGTGACTGAGAGTGGTACTGCCCTCAACAAATCAAACCTCTCCTAGACAGGAGGCACACTCTGGCCCAGGTGTATCAATCGGCTACCCCTTCATGGCGCTGGTTCAAGACAGGCAGTTCTCTGGCTGGCCAAGGTAACCCTTGCAGTGCTCGTCTCTCTGATCCCAGGAGTTGAGCATGATCAGGGAGGATAGGGTTGGTGGTTCACTGTTTGTCGTATATCTCTCCTGAAGCCTAGAAGGGTCAGGACAGTGACTTCTTGGCCCTGGCCCATTAGTTGGACTCTATGGCAGGTGAGTAAGGGAGAGACGAAATTAAAAGACATCAAACATGGCCTTTACTAACCCCCCCCCCCCCCCTTCCCAAAGAAGAGGAAGGCAGCTGCCGCTCTTTCGAGGGATTTTGATTCAGACAGCGACTCTGACTTTAAAACAAGAGAAAAGACTGGATTCTGGGCTTCCTGGGTTGTGCTTGAAGGAACAGAGCAGGAAAAGCCAATTTCAGCTGTGAAGCCTTTTGCAATCTAGTAGGGGTTTCACAGAATAGCGGGCGACCCTCAGTCGGAGAAAAGACTAAGAAACGGTTCATTCTTTGTCCAGAGAATTCAAAGAAACAATATGAATAGCTGCTGAGGGCCCAAAGACTAGTGGACAGAGAAATCTGGGTGACTCCCCATAAAGATTGAATTCATAGATGCCCAGATCTCGGAGCTGTCTCGGAGACAAACATAAAAATGGAACTAGCATCCCAAGGTGTGATAGAGGTGCATAGGGTCACAGTTCGTAAAGGTATAGAAAGAGTGACCACCAACACCCTCTTTCTGACATTCTGTACCCCTTCATTACGTCAGGTCGTCAAAGTGGGTTATTTGAATGTCCGTGTTCAACTGTACATTCCATCTACGATGCGGTGCTTCAGGTGCCAGAAGTTTGGACACATCGGGGACCACTGTTCTTGGATGAGTGTGTGGTGTTTGTGCAAAGCAACCCATGGTGGGCCGTGTGAAGATCCGGCCCGTTGTGCAAACTGAGGTGACGACCACCCCTCCTCTTCACGCGGCTGTCCAACTTGGATCCAAGAATCAAACATGCAAAAGATAAAAACAGAAAAGAGATTTCATTTTTCGAGGCACGGACGCAGGCCATTGCAAATCAGTCTTCTTCAGTCTCTTCATACGCTTCAGTAGTAAAGAAAGTTTTAACGACCAGCCGCCGTGGCGAAGTGGTTAGCGTCGCGAACTCCCGGCTGGGAGGTCGTGGGTTCGAATCCCATCAGAATTATGTGTGTTTTTCTGCCCCGACCGGCTCCTACCCAGAGTTGAGTTTGCTGCGGACTCAGTTTGGGAAGACGGGGACCACACAGTCGAGTTTCATCCACTTAATGGATGCGTTCTGAGAGTGTTGCTCAAATTTCCTGACCAACACTGCAGGTGCCTGTATCTCTCGGGCCTGGTTGACGCTGGGATATATTATGAAAGGAAACGTAGAGTACAGCCCTGTCATGTAGTCTCAGACCGAAATGGAATTCCGTAGCATCATCTTTAATCATCCTCATTCTCATCGATCAGCATAAAAAAAAAATGTCTAAAATTCTGCCCTGCTCTCATGGTGACCTCAATTTCAATGTTCTCTCCAGGTCTGTGGCCTTGGTTTGGTTCTGTCGAGGTCACCGGTATCGGCGAGTCCATGGTGGCTATCGTTGGACGGACGTGGTGGCGCCCTCTGGATGGAGAGTTCACTCACGCCGGCTCCGTGTCTAAGCAATTATTGTTGTCAGTAGGGTGCTTAGTAGGTGGTGTCCTGCGTATGTTAGATCAGAACAGGCGCTACTGAACACCACTAAAGGGTGACTCGGCAGGAGTGCAGTGTCTCCTGACGACTTGACATTGACTGCTTCCTGTGGATTGCCGGTGCCGGGGCTACGGTGGGACCGACCGGGCTGTGGCTGTGGACGGGGTGTCTTAATGAGCGGCGTGGTGCACTGCCTCTGAGGTGGCGCAGAGGTTGGGACAGCGAAAAAAAAGAAAAAAAAAAAGAAAAAGAAAAAGTTTTAAACTCGTTCCGTTTGCTGTCATACTGATGTATTCATTTTCTCTAAATATTGCAAGGAAGATGCCAAACCCTGGTGGGAGCAAATCCGCAATCCCCCAATCCAAAAAGGATGCCCCTGGTGGAGGCAATAAATCTGCAACTTCTCAAACTGCCTAGCTGTCAAACCCATCTCCTGCTGGGCAGACTAAAATACCAGCCCTCCCACCTCGAACATTCGAGATCAGCGCCCATGCGAGCAAGGGAGTTCAACCGAGTGTGGAGATGGTGGAGATGAAAAAGAAACCTCCACCATCTCCAAAACCCAAACTGTCTTCACCTGTGGGCAAGATTGCCATCAGGTCTGGAGACCAAAACAAACCAGTCTATCTTGAAAACAGATACGCTCCATTTAATGCAGACGAAGACTCAGAGATGAATTGACGACTGACGTTTATCCTCTGCACCCATGGATAGTAAATGACTTCATTCTTATCCGTGGCTTAAACTCAAACTTTGAGGATCTGCAGTTTTGTGTCAAACACTAAACTTCACGTAGTAGCTCTTTAGAAAACAAAAATTCAAAGCCAGAAGACCGTCACTCTTTCTGGCTTCAATATTCTTTTTAAACCTGCACGACCTTCCACACTGGAACTGATGGCGGTGTTGCCCTTCTTATACACAAAACTTTGGTGTTTTAGTCCTGTCGCCCCTACTACCCACCTTCAGGCAGTAGCTGTGAGAGTCACTCTCCATAAAACCATTGCAGTTTGCTCGTTATATCTGCCACCTTCTGTCGTCAGAACCTTGTCAGTCTGATTGGAGAACTTCCTCGAACTATTTTGCTGTTGGGTGATTTCAGTGGACACAATCCTCTTTGGGTAGTGTGAGTTCGTCATCCAGAGGTCTGCTTCTCAAAGATGTCTTTTTAGAATTTGATTTATGTTGTCTGAACGATGGACCTCCAACTTACCTCCACTCTTGCTCAGGTTCACTTTCGTGCTTAGATTTGTCGAACTGTGACCCCTCGCTGGTCCTGGACTGTGAGTGGTCGGTCCATGATGATCTGCATGGAAGTGACCATTTTCCTGTTCTATCAAACCCATAACAACTAGAAAACGCCTCTTTCCCACAACACCTAAATTATAAGAAGGCTAATTGGAATCTTTTCGCTGCAAATATTTGAAAGGAGCTCCAGGAAATTGACATTCTTCAAAGTCCAGACCCAGGAGAGTCTCTAACCAATACTTTGATAAAGTCTGCAAAAACCTGTAATTCCAATGTCTTCCGACAAACTCCGGCAGTCTAAAACACCTTGGTTCAATTCTGACTGCCAACAAGCCTCAAAAGTACGCAAACGCATTCAGCGTCGGTTATTCCAAAGACCTTCAGCTCCCAACGCTCGAGCCCATCAAAAACTCCGAGCCAAAACAAGACACATTTTTAAAATCAGTAAACGTCAGTCCTGGAGAAACTTCTGCTCCGGGCTGACATCTAAAATATCCAAGAAAAAAACAGCCGCCGTGGCGAAGTGGTTAGCGTCGCGGACTCCCGGCTGGGAGGTCGTGGGTCCAAATCCAATCAGAGTCATGCGGGTTTTCTGCCCCGACCGGCTCCTACCCAGAGTTGAATTTGCTGCAGTCTCAGTTGGGAAGATTGGGACCACACAGTCGAGTTTCATCCACTTAATGGATGCGTTTCTGAGAGTGTTGCTCAAATTTTTTGACCAACACTGCAGGTGCCTGTATCTCTCAGGCCTGGTTGACGCTGGGATATATTAATGAAAGGAAGCGTAGAGTACAGCCCTGTCATGTAGTCTCAGACCGAAATGGAAATCCGTAGCATCATCTTAATCATCCTCATCTTTATCGATCAGCATTAAAACAAAAAATGTCTCAATTCTGTGGCCCTTCATGCCCTGCTCTCATGGTGACCTCAATTTCGATGTCCTCTCCACGTCTGTGGTCTTGGTTTTGGTTCCGTCGGGGTCACCCGGTATCGGCGAGTCCATGGGGCTATCGTTGGACGGACGTGGTGGCGCCCTCCGGAGGGAGGGCTCACTCACGCTTTGGCTCCGCGACTAAGCAATTATTGTCGTCAGTAGGGGGCTTAGTAGGTGGTGTCCCCGCGTATGTTAGATCAAAACAGGCGCACTGAACACCACTGAAGTGCCTCGGCAGCATGCAGTGTCTCCTACCGGGGTTGCTCTTGACGACTTGAAATTAACTTCTCCCTGTGGATTGCCGGTGCTGGGGCTTCGGCGGGTCTGACCGAGCTGTGGCTGTGGACGGGTGTCGGAATGGGCGGCGTGGGTGCACTGCCTCTGAGGTGGCGCAGACGTTGGGACAAAAAACACCCCCCAAAAAAAAAATCAAAGAAAAAAAAAAAAATTTTAAAGGGAAAACCCCCCCTTTCATCACCAAAATTTTTAAAAAGGGAAAGAAAAAAAACAAACCCCTTTA
>JAFLJL010015912.1:0-14166 GCA_018398815.1 Conus ventricosus | reverse complement strand
TTTTTTCTCGTATCAGAGTGGTTGTTTAATCCATTATTTTTTAGGAAACAGTCCCCACCTCCTCGTGGTGTTTCCTGGGTGGTCCTTCGTTCTGTTAGACTGACTAAAGTTAAAATTACTTCTTGCTTTGACTGTAGTCCGTTTTATAGCTTAAACGATCAGTGGACGGGGGAAAACATGTCATTTCCACTAATATCACGATGCTCTAATGCAACATGATTTTTCTTTTTGACACGTAAATATGTCCTTCCAGATTCGATTTTACATTTCGATGATTTAAAAAAACATTCAGCTTCTTTATAAGTTGACAGACAGGCGTGTAAATTACCGTGCATGCGTTTTCATCGCTCCTAGGGTCTTTAATAGCGAGCACACATCAATTTTACGATGCAATCACCGAACATCTTGTGTCATATCCTTCGCGCCTAAGGCGCTTTAATAGCAATGTCATGATCAACTAGTAAGGATGTAGCGGGTAAACTTCGGACCTTTCAAGGGAGCTGACTGCCTTTTTTCAGCATGTGTTTGTGTGTTGTCGCCCTTGGGAGACGGTGTAAATAAAATAAACAAACAACCAAACGTTGTTTTTTTTTACAGCTGAATGCAATCACCCGTAGGGTCTAGCAATAGGGACCTCACATGGATCGTTCGATGTCATCACCGAGCATCCTCGATCATGTGATTCGTCCTAAGGCGTTGCTGCTCCCCTGCTGCTCCCCTTTTAGGGCGTGAGACCTCCCTCACCCTACTACTAACTTCATGTCCCTGTTCCTAGAATTGACTTATTCAAATCCAGTTTAACATATTCAGGTTCCTGTCAATGGAACTCGCTCCGTGAATCAACCAAACAACGCCAATGCATATCAACCTTCAAACACCATTACTTCAACCATCTTATGTGCAAGTACTTGCATCAGTCAGTGAGTCATTCCCTTGACCGCTAGGGTCGTTGGGGGGACGTGATGAGGCAGCCGCCGTTTCTCTCCAGGCTCTTCTGTTGGTGGCTGTCTTGAGATCTGGCATGGTCATTTTTGGTCCAGTCATTTATGTTGTCGGGCCAGCTCTTTCTCTGCCGTCCTCGTCTGCGCCCTCCTTCAACGGTACCTTGAAGGATGGTTTTGGAGAGGGTGTTGTGACGAATGACATGGCCAAACCATGCTATCTTCCGTCGTTTGACGGTTGCCAGAAGTGGTTCGTGGGGCCCAACTAGGTTAGTGACCAGGTTCCGCACATACACATTGGTCTTGTGTTCTTTGTAGGAGATGCAGAGTAGTTTCCCCAGGTACCTGGTCTCAAACGCCTGGATTCTTCTTTCTGTTTCGGCCATCAGTGTCCATGTCTCGCAATCATATACGATGATCGAGACCACTAGTGATTTGTAGAGCCGGAATTTTGTATGGAAATTGATGTTGCTCTTCCACACTCTGTTCAGTCTGGCCATCGCTGCTGATGCGGAGTTGATCCTGATTCGGATTTCTGCTGTGCAGGTGCCATCTTTGGACAGGGTTCCTCCAAGTACCTGAAGCTGGTCACTTCTTCCAGGGGCTCACCATTCATGGTTATGTTGGCACTGCTGTTAGTCGTGCTGTTGACCATGACCTTTGACTTCTCTGTGCTGACCTCCATGCCGTAGGCACTTGCTCTTGTGACAAGTCTGTTTGTGAGATCCTGGAGCTCGGTGTTGCTCCTCCGCCATAAATCCACCACCAACCACCACCCCTCTCTCTCTCTCTCTCTCTCTTTCTCTCTCTCTCTCTCTTCTCTCTCTCTCTCTCTCTCTCTCTCTCTCTCTCTCTCTCTCTGCAGCCTTATCGTGTACTCCTTTCGCTCCTGCGTCTCTCTGTCTCTCTCTCTCCCTCTCTCTCTGTCTCTCTCTCTCTCTCTGTCTCCCTCCCCCCCCTCTCTCTCTCTCTCTTCTTTTTCTTTTCCTTTTAAAATTTTAATCCCATATTGTAGTTCTAGTCACTTTTTGCATGCTTCCTTGTTACCTCATCTTATTTTGCATTGTTGAACCTACTCAGGGCGAGGAGTGGATGTAAAAAAGCACATCAGTGCTTATCTATTATCCTCGAAAATAAAGAATTTTGTCTTGTCTTGTCTTGTCTTGTCTTGTCTTGTCTTGTCTTGTCTTGTCTTGTCTTGTCTTGTCCTCTCTCTCTCTCTCTCTCTCTCTCTCTCTCTCTCTCTCTCTCACCACACACACACACACACACACACACACGCACGCACGCACGCACGCACGCACGCACGCACGCGCGCGCGCGCGCACGCACGCACACACACACACACACACACACACACACACACACACACACACACACACACACACACACACACACACACACACATATATCTCTTTCCACATTCTGTGTGCTTATAAAGCACTTTGATCATAAGGTCCTTTCTCTGGACTCTTACCAGGTCCTATAGCTCGCGAACAATGACATGGATGCATTGAAGTTGTGTTGTCACTTTCAGTTTTATTTTGAATATAGCTTCTTTTTACTTGCACTTTCCGTATTTACGTTTTGATATGTTTAATCCAGTTATGAGTAAAATGTGATGGATATGATTGTATATGGTGTGTTCTTTTTTTTCGGACATGTGTTCATCCAAAAAGAGCTATTTCTTCACCAATTGCAATGCGTTCACTGTGTTGAGAAAAGATCTGGTGTTGGACAATCTTCCAAACTCAAAGAAAATTAGAACAGTTAAAGAAAGCTTACTTAATGTAGTCAATCTCAGCTGGACGCTATAAACATAGTCCATAAACGGAGTTTGTTCATCCAGTCTTAGGCAACATTAGCTGAAAATAGGTTGTGTAGCATCTTAAAGTGAAGAGAATTTTTATCATTATTCTTTAGTACAAACGTGAGCTGATTTGAAACATTGTAAAATATCAAACATTCATTTTTTATTTCCAAACGTTCATTGTATTTATTTAATGGATTTGGGTGTTAGCAAATATTTCTCTGTTTGTTTGTTTGTTCAAGGGAGATGTTAAAAAGTTCCCATTCCGTGAATGTTTCTTACATGATGCAGTACTGCTGAGGGTCACTGTTCATTTCGTCTCTGTATTTACGCGGTAAAGCACTGGCCATGGCATTCTGTCTAGATAGGAGTCCAGGGTGTGAGCCGACTGCTTTTTCTGTCTGTTCCTAGGACATGATTTTCCGTTAATCTACAGGTCTTAAATGCAATTTATACCTGCTTAAGCCCGTGTTATGGTGACAGAGAGGAGAGCTTTTGTGCGTAACATTTGTATTGTTCCATAAAGGATCAGTATGGGGGTTATTACTTTCTCAGTTAACAGCTAGTTGTTACTGATATTAATACTTCCTTCAAAAAGTCCGAGTAAACCATCTCTGTACTTTATAGCTCTTTTTTGTATTATGTTTGCATCGTCTCTATGATGTATACATGTAAATGAAGGTATGAGTTCTTTGACTAGAAGCATCCAACATTCTATCTTCTTTCAGTGACTTGGGCGCTCATAGGGCTAAGACATTTTCCTGGTGTTTCGTATTAATCTTTTAGGCCATCCTCTTCAATTGTTAAACTGAGGACACTGTTCTTTATTTTCGTGTTCTAACGCTTTTTTGAGTGGTTGTCTGCTTCCACGAGAATCGGAGAGCTGGCAGTGGTTTGCTGAGAAAATGTAAGAAAAATTGTGATAAAGGCAAAGTATTGGCTGGCATTATTTTTTTCATTTAAACATGGGTTTCTGTGTATTCATGGCTTTATTGTTCTCATCATAACTTCTATTTTAATAAGACATAAAGACATAAATGGTTCATTCGTTTAGCATCTAGGCCTCCACAAATGGCTGAACTGTAATATGAATTAGTCAAAGGCATTTAAAGAAGGAAATAGAAAAGAAACAATCGTGCACGTTTACATTGCAAAAGAGGCAAGCAACATAAACCAGCTCAGAACTAAGGACATACAAAGTTATAAATTATACCTTGGGTACCCTACCATCATTTCATCAGTCATGTTCATGCCAGCATGTCTACTCGTTCACAGTTGGATATGTACGTTTAAAAGCTAGGTAAATAAATATCGCACTGTTTTACTATTGTTATTCTTTGAAGACATTAACAATGTATATCTAAAAAACTTTTGGCTCTCTATAGTATTTGAGTGGAATGAGATCACGTCGAAGGTCACTGAGGAGCGGGCAACACAAACTAAAATGGATTTCATCTTCTTGGTTATATGGGACAAATGAGCTCTACATCTTTGCCATTTTTGTATCGAAATGAAAGCGATTTGATATTACTCACCCCAAACCTGAATTTAACAAGCGCTTGCTTTACAAATCTGTTGTGTCCATTGCAAAATTTCTCTTACTGGGTATGATTCGTTTTGAATGTTCTGTACATTGTAAATATTTCACTTGAACAAATGCGACTGTGCCAATACTGCCAGTAACAATCTATCAGTCTTTGTCTAAAACAATTTATGAAATGATCACTGCTTCTACACATTGATTTTCCCACACTTATCCAAATCCACATTGAAACAAAACTAATCGAATGATGGTTACCCAGTTCTTTTTACCTTTCTTATCCAAATTTAGTAGCATCAGGTAAGCTTTGTAGGGGAGGCGATTTTCATTCATCTGTGTCAGTTTGATCCAGTACTTAATTGATCTAGTGTATGCATTGACATACAATGGGAATCTACCAGCATCACCATAAATCATCGCATTAGCAGTTCCTTCCGTGACACCTACAGAGAGTTTAAATGCAAGCAAGTGTACTTTTTGTATGTATTTTATACTTTCATCAAGACCCCAAATTTCTGATCCATGTAGAAGTACTGGCTGCACTCTAGCATCAAAGAGTTTACAACAAAATTTCAATAGACTGGATATCATAATTATATAATAATGTCAATATACCAATAACTGCCTTTTTACCCTGTGCGGCTAGGTCACCACAGGAGGATGAGAGACACAATTTTGTAGAAAACTATAGTCATATGTATTTGTGTGTGTTGACTACTTTCATTTCAGAGCCCCCCGAATGCCAGTGATCGTGCACTGCAAGAAAACCGCCTTGGCGAAACCTAGTTATATTACTTTTGTTGATATTAACTTTTGATTTCAATTTAGTTGATGATTCATACAAATTATTTAGCTGATTTTGCAACCCTACTTGCGTTTCAGATATTAATACAATATCATCTGCAAATAACAAAATAAAAAATTTCGACAAGAATAGGTGTTAATAGAGCCCCATTCCTTCGGTTGTTAATTATGTCAGCTGCTAATTCATTTATAAACAATGAAAATAAGACAGGACTGCAAACATCTCCTTGCTTAACTCCATGCAGGCAGTTTATGTAATCTGTCAGAGATGAACCATTTCTAACCCGTGTCTTTAATTTAGTACATGCTTTTCACACAATCAAATAATTTACCTCGAATTCCGTTTTTCTTTAGGATAGGCTATAACAATTTCCTTGAAATAGAATCGAATGCTTTCTCGAAGTCAATGAAAGCGACACTAATTTACGATTTCGAGACAGTTGTTTTTGAATAATGGCAAAAAGTGTAAAGATATTATCTATTGCTGAGTAGTCTTCTCTAAAACCAGCTTGATGTTCATCTATGATATTATGTATATCAATTCAAACTTGTAATCTATGATTTATGATATGGCTATAACGTTTTCCACTGATGTCTGTGAGCGAAATGCCTCTATACTTGTTGGGATTGTCTAAACTACCCTTTTATGTAATGGCTGTATTAAAGATTCTGATCAGTTTTATTTGGATAAGTACCTTGATTAAATAATTCGTTACACAAGTTTTCAAAAACGCTTATGACCACATCTGATGTGCACTTGAAAATTTCTCCAAGTATACCGTCAGTCCTGTGAGATGTTCTACTTTTCAGATTTTTAATAACGCTTAATATTTCTTGATTGCAGATTGGTGCATTGATAAAAATCATCTTCTGTGAATTCTAGAGAAAGATGATGAAAAAGACGAATGGAAATGAGAGAGAGAGAGAGAGAGAGAGAGATGAGAGAGAGAGAGAGAGAGAGAGGAGAGAGAGAGAGAGAGAGAAGAAGAGAGAGAAAGAGAGAGAGAGAAAGAGAATTTACATTGTATTTTTTCTTAACTCATCTCCATGACGATGGTCGCAGGTATTCAGATACCTTAAGCTGGGAGAGTGGCGCTGTGGCATTTTTTCTGCCAGAGATATCTGACTATTCTTGGGATTTGGAATATGTCCTAAAGTGTGTTTATTGGAGATCGCAATCCAACCGTTTGGTTTTAAGTGATTGTGACGAGCCAAAAAATGGCTTCATTTGTGAGCTCCCATCCGTTTCAGATCGTCACCGCATCAGCACACCTGTCACGCTTCCTGTTCCGAGCAGCACGACCGTATCAAGCATTCCTCTGGAACTCTGTCCCATGCAGCACCTGACTCACACACTACTGGCCTGTGATGTCAAAAGTTGGTGCAGGGGACTGGAGAACACTGAGACATGGTACAGGGCCGCATGCAGCATGTCTCACGGATTGTCACAGCCCTACTTCTATTGTGACATAGCTGGGGACTTCGTGCCTTACACTCTGGTGTGCGATTTCGTGAGGATTGTTTAGGTGGACGTGATGAGGACTTCTGTGAACATCCTGCGTGCAAGGAAAACATGCTGGAATGTGGAAACGGACAGGTTCATGCTTCTAGGTTTCCATGAAGTTCTTCCCTCTTTGTTTAGCCTTTGAGTCAAGTGCCACTGTCTGTCTGTCCATCTGTCTGTCCATCTGTCTGTCTGTCTGTCTGTCTGTCTGTCTGTCTGTCTGTCTCTCTCTCTCTCTCTCTCTCTCTCTCCACACACACACACACACACACACACACACACACACACACACACACACACACACACACACACACACACACAAACACACACACAAACACACACACACACATATACACACGCACGCGCGCGCGCGCGCACACACACAACACACACACACACACACACACACACACACACACACACACACACACACACACACACACACACACACACACTTAATCAAAATAAGAGTTCACACACGCTGAATCTCATTTTCTGTGCTGTCTCATTATATTGTACTCTTGTCATTGTTCCCACAGCATTCATTTCGACTCAGCACACCCACACCGATTGGCTTTTTTTGTCAGTCAAAGCACCAGCAAATCCATCTGAAGATTTTTTTTTATTTGATCGTATTTTTGATAATAACAGTAATTGCACCCCACCCCTCTCGGTGTTTGGGGGGTATACCAATAAGCAAGCGGCTATAATTATGTGCACAGAAATAAGATCTGTTCATGCAAGAACAAAATTCAGGTGAGTAGAAAAATTATGCCGAAGTATTTTTAAACATTAACAACAGGCATAAAGAACCGTCATACAGCCAACTTTCCATTGCAACCTAATAACCTCCTTTCCTGAAAACGAAAATTTTGCTTCATCAAAATTGACATTTACTTCTATGTTAGGATCTGAGTACTTTGCATTATTTAGTTGTCTCTGCAGACAATGACAGTCTCCGAGAGCGAAGCTACATCACCTGTTAATATCCAAATGAAGACATTTATAAGAATGAGATCGTTTGTAAATCTAGCACCATGCCTACCTTTTTGTAGCATTTCAATTGCGAGCTCATAGATACATAATGAAAATAAAATGTGACTTCATTTATCTCCTTGTTACTCCTCTACAGCACACTGTATGGTCAGTTGAATTATTGTCACTTCTTATCCTTGTTTTAAATGCATTATGCGTGCGTTAATTACATTTGAACAATGTCCCACTTACATGGTTCCTTCTTTGTTTTTGTTTTTCAATGCAGACCAAAGTTTATTTCGAATGATCAAGTCAATGGCCGTTTCAAAATCAATAAATGCTACGTATTACTTGTGGTTAAAACAAAACTGCTACTGAATCAAGAAGTGTAAACACATGATCAATAGTCGAGTATCCGTGCTTAATTCCAGCCTGTTGTTCTCCAGTTACGTTATGCTCTTCTACATATTCTTGGAGTCTCAAATTAGTAATGACACTAAAAATTTGGTACCGGTATCAGACAACACAATACCTCAGTAATTATTCACATTGTTCTTCTCCCCCTTGTTATACAGTGGTAGAGTGATAGATTCACACCAAGACTTAGTAAACACAGAAAAACCCTTATCGAGCAATGCATTAAAAATTCCAAAAAAGTATGATTTTTTTTTTGCATGGATTTTTTTTTTAATCCAAAAATCCCATCAGGACGTCCAGATTTATCAAATAAGTACACAAAAATCTTTGTGTCTTAAAACTGCATTGTTAAAAAAAAGGTTCTACATTTGGCAAAGTGGAGTCACAATCATTTGGCCAACCTTTGTTCAGCAAGGACTTAAGATGTCAGAATCATTCATCCAATTGATTATTATTTTTGGAACGCTGTTCAAATTGGCTTTTTTTCATGCTGTCGCAAAAACATTGTTGGCTTGAACATAGCCTGTAGACTCTTCTACTTTATTATTATTATCAATCACCTTTTTCTTTCTCCCTAGCAACCCTCCAGTGGTTTCAACCCTGCCGTGATCGGAGGGCTTGCGTGGTCCCATGATCCTTTAGGCTTAGCTGGCAGGTGTATCAATACTCGATGTTAGGATAGTTTTGAAAATGATACTAGGCCTGGAAAGTCAAGTTGCTGTCTGGTCTGAGCACAACGTGGTAAGGAGTTGATGCTTCTGGTAGGGCCTCCCATGTCAGAAAGGCTATGGGTGATGGCCCAGATTAATAGTAATCCACGTGTTTCCTTTTCTTATCTTTTGCCTTTTTATTTGGCTATTTTCTATCTTCGTCTTCCTTTCAAATCTACTTTTCCACATTCCTTTTTCTCACTGTGGCTTCTTAAGATCTGCCGCGTTTGGCGTGTGGTGCAACCTGTGATGGAGGGAAATGAAATCCAGGTGACTGAGAGTGGTACTGCCCTCAACAAATCAAACCTCTCCTAGACAGGAGGCACACTCTGGCCCAGGTGTATCAATCGGCTACCCCTTCATGGCGCTGGTTCAAGACAGGCAGTTCTCTGGCTGGCCAAGGTAACCCTTGCAGTGCTCGTCTCTCTGATCCCAGGAGTTGAGCATGATCAGGGAGGATAGGGTTGGTGGTTCACTGTTTGTCGTATATCTCTCCTGAAGCCTAGAAGGGGTCAGGACAGTGACTTCTTGGCCCTGGCCCATTAGTTGGACTCTATGGCAGGTGAGTAAGGAGAGAGACGAAATTAAAAGACATCAAACATGGCCTTTACTAACCCCCCCCCCCCCTTCCCAAAGAAGAGGAAGGCAGCTGCCGCTCTTTCGAGGGATTTTGATTCAGACAGCGACTCTGACTTTAAAACAAGAGAAAAGACTGGATTCTGGGCTTCCTGGGTTGTGCTTGAAGGAACAGAGCAGGAAAAGCCAATTTCAGCTGTGAAGCCTTTTGCAATCTAGTAGGGGTTTCACAGAATAGCGGGCGACCCTCAGTCGGAGAAAAGACTAAGAAACGGTTCATTCTTTGTCCAGAGAATTCAAAGAAACAATATGAATAGCTGCTGAGGGCCCAAAGACTAGTGGACAGAGAAATCTGGGTGACTCCCATAAAGAATTGAATTCATAGATGCCCAGATCTCGGAGCTGTCTCGGAGACAAACATAAAAATGGAACTAGCATCCCAAGGTGTGATAGAGGTGCATAGGGTCACAGTTCGTAAAGGTATAGAAAGAGTGACCACCAACACCCTCTTTCTGACATTCTGTACCCCTTCATTACGTCAGGTCGTCAAAGTGGGTTATTTGAATGTCCGTGTTCAACTGTACATTCCATCTACGATGCGGTGCTTCAGGTGCCAGAAGTTTGGACACATCAGGGACCACTGTTCTTGGGATGAGGTGTGTGGTGTTTGTGCAAAGCAACCCATGGTGGGCCGTGTGAAGATCCGGCCCGTTGTGCAAACTGAGGTGACGACCACCCCTCCTCTTCACGCGGCTGTCCAACTTGGATCCAAGAATCAAACATGCAAAAGATAAAAACAGAAAAGAGAATTTCATTTTTCGAGGCACGGACGCAGGCCATTGCAAATCAGTCTTTTCAGTCTCTTCATACGCTTCAGTAGTAAAGAAAGTTTTAACGACCAGCCGCCGTGGCGAAGTGGTTAGCGTCGCGAACTCCCGGCTGGGAGGTCGTGGGTTCGAATCCCATCAGAATTATGTGTGTTTTTCTGCCCCGACCGGCTCCTACCCAGAGTTGAGTTTGCTGCGGACTCAGTTGGGAAGACGGGGACCACACAGTCGAGTTTCATCCACTTAATGGATGCGTTTCTGAGAGTGTTGCTCAATTTCCTGACCAACACTGCAGGTGCCTGTATCTCTCGGGCCTGGTTGACGCTGGGATATATTATGAAAGGAAACGTAGAGTACAGCCCTGTCATGTAGTCTCAGACCAGAAATGGAATTCCGTAGCATCATCTTTAATCATCCTCATTCTCATCGATCAGCATAAAAAAAAAATGTCTCAAATTCTGCCCTGCTCTCATGGTGACCTCAATTTCAATGTTCTCTCCAGGTCTGTGGCCTTGGTTTGGTTCTGTCGAGGTCACCGGTATCGGCGAGTCCATGGTGGCTATCGTTGGACGGACGTGGTGGCGCCCTCTGGATGGAGAGTTCACTCACGCCGGCTCCGTGTCTAAGCAATTATTGTTGTCAGTAGGGTGCTTAGTAGGTGGTTGTCTGCGTATGTTAGATCAGAACAGGCGCTACTGAACACCACTGAAGTGACTCGGCAGGAGTGCAGTGTCTCCTGACGACTTGACATTGACTGCTTCCTGTGGATTGCCGGTGCCGGGGCTACGGTGGGACCGACCGGGCTGTGGCTGTGGACGGGGTGTCTTAATGAGCGGCGTGGGTGCACTGCCTCTGAGGTGGCGCAGAGGTTGGGACAGCGAAAAAAAAGAAAAAAAAAAGAAAAAGAAAAAGTTTTAACTCGTTCCGTTTGCTGTCATACTGATGTATTCATTTTCTCTAAAATATTGCAAGGAAAGATGCCAAACCCTGGTGGGAGCAAATCCGCAATCCCCAATCCAAAAAGGATGCCCCTGGTGGAGGCAATAAATCTGCAACTTCTCAAACTGCCTAGCTGTCAAACCCATCTCCTGCTGGGCAGACTAAAATACCAGCCCTCCCACCTCGAACATTCGAGATCAGCGCCCATGCGAGCAAGGGAGTTCAACCGAGTGTGGAGATGGTGGAGATGAAAAAGAAACCTCCACCATCTCCAAAACCCAAACTGTCTTCACCTGTGGGCAAGATTGCCATCAGGTCTGGAGACCAAAACAAACCAGTCTATCTTGAAAACAGATACGCTCCATTTAATGCAGACGAAGACTCAGAGATGAATTGACGACTGACGTTTATCCTCTGCACCATGGATAGTAAATGACTTCATTCTTATCGTGGCTTAAACTCAAACTTTGAGGATCTGCAGTTTTGTGTCAAACACTAAAACTTCACGTAGTAGCTCTTTAGAAAACAAAAATTCAAAGCCAGAAGACCGTCACTCTTTCTGGCTTCAATATTCTTTTTAAACCTGCACGACCTTCCACACTGGAACTGATGGGCGGTGTTGCCCTTCTTATACACAAAACTTTGGTGTTTAGTCCTGTCGCCCTACTACCACCTTCAGGCAGTAGCTGTGAGAGTCACTCTCCATAAAACCATTGCAGTTTGCTCGTTATATCTGCCACCTTCTGTCGTCAGAACCTTGTCAGTCTGATTGGAGAACTTCCTCGAACTATTTTGCTGTTGGGTGATTTCAGTGGACACAATCCTCTTTGGGGTAGTGTGAGTTCGTCATCCAGAGGTCTGCTTCTCAAAGATGTCTTTTTAGAATTTGATTTATGTTGTCTGAACGATGGACCTCCAACTTACCTCCACTCTTGCTCAGGTTCACTTTCGTGCTTAGATTTGTCGAACTGTGACCCCTCGCTGGTCCTGGACTGTGAGTGGTCGGTCCATGATGATCTGCATGGAAGTGACCATTTTCCTGTTCTATCAAACCCATAACAACTGAAAACGCCTCTTTCCCACAACACCTAAATTATAAGAAGGCTAATTGGAATCTTTTCGCTGCAAATATTTGAAAGGAGCTCCAGGAAATTGACATTCTTCAAAGTCCAGACCAGGAGAGTCTCTAACCAATACTTTGATAAAGTCTGCAAAAACCTGTATTCCAATGTCTTCCGACAAACTCCGGCAGTCTAAAACACCTTGGTTCAATTCTGACTGCCAACAAGCCTCAAAAGTACGCAAACGCATTCAGCGTCGGTTATTCCAAAGACCTTCAGCTCCCAACGCTCGAGCCCATCAAAAACTCCGAGCCAAAACAAGACACATTTTTAAAATCAGTAAACGTCAGTCCTGGAGAAACTTCTGCTCCGGGCTGACATCTAAAATATCCAAGAAAAAAACAGCCGCCGTGGCGAAGTGGTTAGCGTCGCGGACTCCGGCTGGGAGGTCGTGGGTCCAAATCCAATCAGAGTCATGCGGGTTTTCTGCCCCGACCGGCTCTACCCAGAGTTGAATTTGCTGCAGTCTCAGTTGGGAAGATTGGGACCACACAGTCGAGTTTCATCCACTTAATGGATGCGTTTCTGAGAGTGTTGCTCAAATTTTTTGACCAACACTGCAGGTGCCTGTATCTCTCAGGCCTGGTTGACGCTGGGATATATTATGAAAGGAAGCGTAGAGTACAGCCTGTCATGTAGTCTCAGACCGAAATGGAAATCCGTAGCATCATCTTAATCATCCTCATTCTCATCGATCAGCATTAAAACAAAAAATGTCTCAATTCTGTGGCCCTTCATGCCCTGCTCTCATGGTGACCTCAATTTCGATGTCCTCTCCACGTCTGTGGTCTTGGTTTGGTTCCGTCGGGGTCACCGGTATCGGCGAGTCCATGGGGGCTATCGTTGGACGGACGTGGTGGCGCCCTCCGGAGGGAGGGCTCACTCACGCTGGCTCCGCGACTAAGCAATTATTGTCGTCAGTAGGGGGCTTAGTAGGTGGTGTCCTGCGTATGTTAGATCAAAACAGGGCCACTGAACACCACTGAAGTGCCTCGGCAGCAGTGCAGTGTCTCCTCCGGTGGGTTGCCTCTTGACGACTTGAAATTAACTTCTCCCTGTGGGTTGCCGGTGCTGGGGCTTCGGCGGGTCTGACCGAGCTGTGGCTGTGGACGGTGGGTGTCGGAATGGGCGGCGTGGGTGCACTGCCTCTGAGGTGGCGCAGACGTTGGGACAAAAAAAACACCCCCAAAAAAAAAATCAAAGAAAAAAGTCAGACAACATCATCAAAATCAAAGGGAAGAACACCAACCCCTCAATTCATCACCTAAAACTTGCAGAAGCACTGACCACAGATAAACAAACTGTAGCTAATCTGCGGGGCCTCAACTATTAAAAGAACTCTTCCTTCACAAAGAAACGGCTGTTTTTCTTTTTGTTTTAAAAAAAAAAAACTTCTGTCACGAGTTTGTCACGAGGCCTATGACGATTGACCCATCTAGGGTGGTGGAATTATTCATTTATTTATTGTCGTCGTTGTTGTCGTGTATCCGTCCTTAATGTGGCTTGTGGTGCGTTTGCACCTTAATGTCGTTCAGCTCAGGTTGGGTTTATTTTTCTCTCTCTCTCTCTCTAATTCCACTGCCCGTGCAATTCATCCTGCAAGTTCACAGGTGGCTGGTACCTTTCGCTTGAACTGGATGTCTCTATCGGCCTCTGCTGTCTTTTTACCTGCCGCACGTGCTCATTCTCTTAGGCTTGAGGTATTCTCACTGTGACGTAGCGTGGCATGTTGGCTGCCATCGTTTAGGCAGTTTTCTCTTGACTCGAGCGGAAGATGTCCTGGGAGCGCCTGCTCCGGTTCTGGTTCTTCACCACTTCGTCGGAGGACGGTCGGTAACTTCTTTCCTACAGTCGGCCTGTAGGGGAGGGACATCACATCATCTCTTTTTCGCATTGCTCTGCTGTCCTCTCGACTGGACAGAGGGTAGAGAGTCGCTTGACCCGCCACTTCTGGGTCAACCACGGGTAGCTGTACCCTTCCTTCTTTCCTTCCAGTTCCTTC
>JAFLJL010015911.1:0-20000 GCA_018398815.1 Conus ventricosus | reverse complement strand
GTCTGCGTTCCTTCAAACAGTTTATAAAACTGTTCTAAACACTCACTCAGTTTATTGCTAGGATCAACTAAATATATTTCATCATCTGTCCATATAAACCTTCTATCATGATATGCTTTGTTCCATTTAAGTGTTGGGCAGAAAATTACAATATGATCAAAATTATAGCGATAAAACTGTTTGTAATAGGTCGAGGGCAAATATTGTTTTTCCACAACCAGTCTGTCCGCATAATCAATGAACAATGAGGGGTTTTTGTCATAAAGTTTAACTGCCCATAGTTTTATACTAGAATTTAATCTAATCAGTTATTGTTTTTATCATGCTCTCTGTCAAAACTTGTTCAGTATAATAAAATCCTATAAGGTCTAAATGCGTAAGATTAATCCAATTCAGTGCTGTAAGATTGTTTCTATTTAGACTAATATTGATTTTTTTGCTTGTTGTTATGACCTTAATATCCTCACCATTGTGAAGAATGACGACAGTAACTTTAAGACTGTCAACGTCTAAGTTTTGCCAGCTAATTAGAATTCCTTTAAAAGGACGTCACTAACGCCCACAACCCCATCCTCTCCTTATCTTTTAAGACAGAAATTTCAAATATCATTGTGAACGCGTCTCCTAATTTCATTTGCGGAATGAACTGTAATTTTGTAGAAGCTTCCTTTAAAACCGTTTCTTTTCTGTGGAGGATGTACTGTTTTTTTCCCATACGGCTTTATTTCAATCTCTTTCCGACTATTGTCCTCTGGCATAAGACTTATATGTAAAGGGCCAGAGTTGAATGCTTTTCTGAAATTTTTTTGATGGTTAAAATGTAATGGGCTTATGAATTCAAATTTTATTCCCATTCTAAATATGGTTCCAAGTGCCATTTGAGGTAGGTTTTCGAACTATTTTATATTCATACTGGCCAACATTATTTGCTTCTAGATTGCGCAGTTGTTCTAGTTTAGGAAACTTTTTGCTGTCGCCAACCTCTTTGCTTTATAATCACCATCTTTAGTGTACTCAAAACCATACAAAGCGCCTATCTCACCTTTTTGGGTTCAAAGTCCGCAACGTCTGCAAGGTCTTTTAATTCTAAAGTTATACACCTTACAGGCGCTAATGAAAACCCCGGTTCTTCTGGCCCCGTGACATTTTTTAGTACAGCTTATTATTTTATTTCTAAAACAATGTGCAGGTTATCACATTTTACGCTTTCCCTGTTTTGTCTGCAATTTTTTATTAAATGATCCGACCCTCCACAAACTAATCGTTTTTAACTGTAAATTAGGGAATTGTATAATTTCATAATCGCAATATGCAGCTTTCCTGATGGAAGAGCTTTTAAAAAACAGTTGAGGGCCTTCCATCATATAAGTTTTCATCAGTGCTCAGCTCATCCAAATGAACATAGAGCAATGAAAAGTAATGCAAGTCGAGCGGATTTTCTCCTTATAAGTAGTTTTGGTTGGTTTTAACTCTAAATCTATAATTGTCAGCTGCAAAGCTAAATTTTAGCTAGCTCTTTATCAAAATAGTAACCTGCTTCTTCTTCAGGCTTGAATGTTAACATTGTTTTTAGATTTGTTGTTAAGTTTGAGGGTAAGTTGAAAGTTACTCATTGCTTCTTTTAGTGAGCAAAACCCGTAATAACCATCAGGTATTGTTAACTGGCTAACTTTGGCCCCTGTTTTGTCAACTTTTAGAACCTTATTATTCTCCTGGCTTTACTTATATTAAACCATACGACTTTGTAAATATTTCATGGAGCGCGACCGTTTGGTTCCGCAATTGTTATCAATAGCATGTTCTAAAAACAAAGGGGACGGTCTTGTGTTGTTATTGTTCAAACATTTTTTAAACGAAATAAAAAGGGACTGCGTTTAAATATACTAATGCAAAATATTCTGTGGGGCCGCACTACAATCTTAAAAATATAACAACTGATACTCTTGTCATTTCTGTGACCCAGACTGACACTTTTCATAAAAAGGTGAGTACTCCATTAAGCAGATATCTTAACCCCCCTATTAAAAAAGACTACATCCCAAAAGTGTGGTTTAGTCATCCGATGCAGTTTTATCAGAACCAGTTAAACTTTGCTGTGTCTTGTGCGTCAACTGGGTGTGGAGTGTTGTATGCTGATCACTTAAATCATCCTAATCCTTTGGTGAGGTCAGTGTACAGATTTCATTTTTATTACACCTTCAGGCGTATTTTGACTGAACTGCAAGCGCCATTACCAAATGATAAACGTTTAAACCATTCAGCAACAGAATAGACATGAAGGCTTTTGAAAGGATCTGTAACGAATTCAATATTAATGTTAAGACAGACTTTAGAAAAAGTCAGATCTTAATCATGGTCTAGGCACCCCTTATTTTGGGGGCGTGCACAGAAAGTATAACTATGACTGGAATCCTCCTTTAACATCTTTCTCTTCAGGCACAGGTGTTCACCTCGGGTCCCTAGAGCAAGAGCATAAAACAGCCCTGGACAACATTTATCTTAGACACTTCTAAGGGCCTAACTAAAGCAGGAATAGAACGAATAGACGACTCTGTTGTACTTACGTTTGGTGTTTGCTAGGTTCGCAAGCACAAACGAGATCGAGCATAACTGATTCTTCTACTGGTTTAGATGCACAAAACAATACTTATCAAATTTAGAGGACGCCATTAATTCTACAGTTGATGTATCTTCAAGTATAAAAAAGGTACCAAAATGTTTTACAATACGCAAGATCGAAAGTAGACTTTGCTGTTGGCACTGGTTTATATATGCTACTTCTGACTTAGACTCCAGGTAGGAACAATAATAAACTACAACAATAAAATCATTAAGGCAGGCAATGAACAGAAGGTCGGGAAAAACGACATAAATTCTGAGCCAGTAATATTGCAAACAATAAAAAAACACTATGACCCCAAGATTAAGTCATCCAATCCCGAGGTCCAAAGCCCAAAGGGCCGTTGAAGACCGCAAAAAAAAATAATGACCATGAATATGAAAAGATAGCGCTTGTTGTTGGATTAACTGGCCTAGGATTACTTGGCCTTTATCTTACTAAATATTAACCCAACTATTAAGAGAACTAATGCCCATAAGTGCTCGGCCATAAAGCCAACTACTTTACTTGCAGTAGACAAAAGCCAGCTAACGATACTCCCTAATATACCAGGTAAAGAGTCTATAGCTTTACCGGCTAATTTTTTTAATAAACTCGCAAGATGATCAAGTTGTTTTTTTACCATGATTTATCAGGAGATGGCGATGGAGGCACTGAACTTTGACCACCACCGCCTGTAATAGCCATCACCAGTGTACTTATTGCAAATCCTAAGGCCGTTATAACGCTTGCTAATGTGACTCCCTGCTCTCTAAACAGTGTTCGTATTCGTTCTGCTAGCGTTGTGTCTTCATATAAAATTTTTTCGATAGTTTCTCTTATTCTGTTCACTTGAGTTCGTAATTGGTCTCGGTTAGTAGTCGTCACTTCTAGTCTTGCTGATCTTTCTTGTTCAAGATCTTTTAGTCTTTGTTTTATTCTTTCTTTAACCTCAGGTCCTAAGTTGGCGTCGTCAGCCTCAACGATTTTTTGTTTTTCTCTTTTTATATGCTTATCTAGTTCACTCTAGTTTTGCTAAATTGTTTGTTAATTCACCTTTGATGGTTCTTAAAGTACGATCAAGGGCTAATAATTCTCTAATAGGTAGCGGTGGATCGTGTATTGTTTTTAATGCTGTTTCTTCTGAAAAAGTGGTTTCTGCTTCTATTTCTTGATTTATTTCGCTGCTGCTTGAATTAAATCTTCATGTGGCATGTTTTGCATTTGGTTATCTGTTGGGAGTTCTTGTTGTATGTTTGAAGTTCAGCAACATCCTCCCCATCTAATTTTGGTTTAGCAACTTTCTTCGGATCTAATTTTGGTTTAGTAAAGCCAAGGCGATTCCGCTCGCTTGCACTGAGCCTTTGTATTATCGTTCCCATACCTACAAACTTTGATGAGTTCTCGTTATCGTTTAGGGAAAACGTTCTCTTTGTCGTTTTAAAATAACATAATGGTTATTTATAATTCAAAATCATTCAGAGTATATAGTTTTCGGGCGGTTTTGGTCTTAAACTTTGGTATTATGATTGACCTTACTTTCTGGTAATTCACGCCTTTCTGCCCTCTTCTAATTCTTCCCGCAATGAGGGTCTAATTGATGCCACGCCCAAGGAGAATCAACTCTTGTCAACTCTAGGATCACGAATATCATGATTTTCTTTCATCTTCAATGCTGCCATGTTTATAAATAATTAACTTTTTATTTTGTTTTATAAAAATGTCCGAAGTTTATGCGCTCGATTCTCAACGCATAGAAAACTGAAGAAACCCTTGCCGCGGCAGGGAAATAACGGACTATTATCTGTTCCAAAATTCTCATCTACTATTGATGCGGATCAAATTCCTTACTGTCAGATTCCAGATAGGAGCGAATGAATTGATGGTGCAAGGATTCTGCGCGACTTACTGTCAAAATAGAACTCGCTTCAACAACAGACCCAAACAGGGACAGTTGTGCGAATCTGGGGCGGGCAATTGTTTAAGTAAAATTTCTATAACAATTGAGGGGCAAGAAGTATTTTTCTTTAAACAATGCCAGACATATTTTTAACCTATCTGATCTATGGCTAAACGAGCATGAAAGGGCTGATCTTGCGTTTCAAGGAATTGAAAATGATGATGGACTTAAAACACAGAATAGACGCCGAAATGCTAACCCAGACGGCCAAAAAAAACATTTAGCTGTAAATTTTGCGTATGGAAATCGCTTTTCCATTCCCTTGATTTTGAGTTGTTAAGCGCATGCGCCATACTTCAAAGAGATTACAAGGACAGGATTGTCATATGAACTACTTTTAATGATTACAAACGCGTTATCAGATCATCAGACACTGATGCCAAGTACAGATTTCTGACATCTCGTTAGAGTTTGACGTTGTTAGCAACCTTAAATTGCAGAGCTGATTGAGCCACAATATGAGTCAAAATTACACATATAGGCGAAAGAGTGCATCATCATTAACATATCCTAAAAGCCGGGCAGACACTCTATGGAATTTTAGTTTCATGGCCAGCAGAATCGCTTAAAGGTATTTTTATTGCTGTATGCGAAGATGAAGGAAACCCTTCACAAAGACAAACTGAAAAGTTTATAATCTAAAATAACGAAGTACAATGTTCGATGATGGTTGTCCTAACCAAATCTACGCTTGCGGGCATAAACCTCATCACATTTTGACGAAATACGAAAATTGTTTTTTTGGGGGTGGAGGTGTAGAAATCCAACAGTAGAACTTGTGTCTAAAGATCGAACTTACCAATGTTAGACTCGATGAATATTTAAACAACGAAATACGGCTTATGGATTGACCTAAGGGTGACAGAGGATTATTGAGTGAGCATGGAAGTGAAAGTGAGGTTAAGACGGTAATAAACATTCAAATGATATAGAAAAAGCGAGTGATAAACCACTAATGCGATTTGTTTTTAATATATGATGCGCAGCTGAATATTCGAGACCGCAGATTAAAAAGTATAGTTTACTAATTTTATTTTTCATTTTTAAAAAAGCTGTATGTTGATGTTTATCCAAAAGTACCTAACGAAGAGGATAGTAGGCAACATCGACTCCAGGGTCGTCTACTGCTGTTATAGAAGGCACCCATTGACCCAGGGTCGTCTCTTTGCTTGAAGTAAAAAACCTTCAGATTAAACAAAACATTACACAAAATGCAAACAAAATACTAGAGAGGACCTTTCAAAATACAGCAAAGGCCAAACGAAGGTTTCTGCTGGCCTTTAATGTTGTCCTATGGTAATACTGGAGCATCGACAAATTAGTGCTGCTCAGCAGGAAAATCGGGGGGGGGAAAGGGTTGGGTTTTGGTCTCTTAGCATCGGCATAGGCGCACGGCAGCTTTGCCTCTAGGCGGGTTGTCTTTAGCTTCGCTGTGTCATTAGCTGAGGTGCTTGCTAGCACAAAAATATAAAAACTAAACTCCAACCGCACACAGGCCATGGTTAACTAATAACAGTACATTTGTTCTTCAATCTGATAATAATAAAGCACTAGCTGACTCAAACAACAGGATGAAGAATTTAGTCTTACTGGCCGATTTTAATGACTACAAAAGACAAAAGTTTGATCTTCAAAGGGAAAGGCTAAGGACAAGTTTTTCTCAACAGCCAGACACGATCAATAAAAAAGGAAATGTTTAAAAAAGTAAAAGAAACATAAACTCTGCCTCTAAACAGCTCACTTAACAACGCTAAACGGGTTGTGTTACTTTAGTTTATGAGTCTAAGCACCAAAAAGACCATCGATCTTGATTAATTATTTTTTTTATTTGAAAGAAATATTTTGAGATATTAAAGAAACTCAGCATGGATAGTATATGAAGGTCCAGCCGAATTGTTTGAAAGCAATGAGAAAGATTTATTAAAAAGCTTTAAATGATTTCAGTCTAGATGTCATTGATCAGCAAATGTGCAGGCAAGCGTTGGCACATGCTATTTACTCAAGTTCCGTGGTAAACTACCCATTAGACCCGCCAGTTAAAAGTAATGTTAGCGTTTTAATCGGACTATATAACAATAATTGAAGAAATTCGAAGTCTGGGTCTCACTAAACAACTGACTAGTCTTTCTCATACATGACTTAACACTGGTTGGGCAGACCACCTGCTTACACAGTTTGATTGTTGGCCGCTGAAGAAGCCAAAATGAGCGGCTCTGGTTGGTCAGAGGGCGAAAGTCTTAGAGATCAGATTTAAAAAAGGCTAAGTATGCGCGATTCTTTTAGGAAAGTCTTACATTTCCGCTACCCTCCAGCATTAGTTGCAAAAAAAGAAGTTCTAAAACATAAAGAATTCAGACAAACAAAATGTTTTATGTGGTTTTTGTGTGTTCTCGCAAAGGTGCATTACGTCCGCAAAAACGCAGAGTGAGTGTCTAACACTATCGCCCTTACATCAATGATCTCTTAACTTTAGTGGAATATCCTTTCCTGTTTCGCGGATTCCAATGATCAGTTGCAGAACCCCACAATAAACAATAACTGTAATATCTACACATGGATGAGGAACAAATCTATGGCCCATTCAAGTGACCAAGACAGCCCAGCAATAGGGGTGATCCAGACAAACATCCTGTAGACTTACTATGATGTTTTCACCAGCGGGCTGCCACATTACCCATTGATCCGAACAATGAGTTAAACTAATGCAGCATACTTCACAAAAGATGGCGCACAAAACAAGATTCTGTAGAAAATGTTTAACAAGAATTCCATCTTGTTCAAGCGCGACCTCCTAGTGAACATAAAGAAACATTGTATCAGCCCAGTTAACTGTAATACAGAAACTTAATTACGCCGAGAGAAGGCAGTATGTTAGTTTTAATACCTGGAAAAAACTGACAAACTAGTCCTATGTGTTTTACGCAGACTTTCGAGTCGCTTATTGTTTCTTATTGAGGGACCAAACCCCACAGAAACGCCCATTAACAGACTTTGTGAGTAAACACAGATTTGTTCATTTGCTTTCATCGTTGTCGGGTCGGATGGCGTCCATTAAACGCCAGAATAGAATTATTATAGAGGACCAAATGCAGCTTAGAAGATTTTTACAACGCATGCAGCACGTGCGAAGCGGCCTTTCTAATAATCTGAATTTATCTGAACATCATGATGACGCCTGAAGATCAACAACAGTATGACTCAGCCACTACAGCTGGATTTGTGGTTTAGGCCTCTCATCAGACGCAGAGAAATCCAACAGTTAAGAGAACCAGATAACATTAGTGGGAAGTTCAGAGGTTGCAGCACACAGTAAATGCAATCTTCAACTAAAGTTTGAAACCAAAGACGGGAACTGCCTGTATTCTTTCATAACTGCGGGGTTACGACTCTACCTTTATAATGCAAGCAGTAACCAGCGCCTTCGCGGGAGCATGCATTGCACAGGTCATCAGAAAAGTACATGTGTTTTTCACTGTAAATAACATGATCTTTGTATGACTCTATGCAACACCATGATGGGTTCATTAGAGTCACTGGCTTGTCCTTAATGTCCTGCCCAATACGGAGAATATTATGACCCAACACTTGTTAGAAAGGGTGTTTACCCTTACGAATACATGACAGTTGGGCAAAGGTTTGACGAAGATACACTTCCGCCTTAAAGGCGGTTCTTTTTCAGTCTCGAGGAAAGGGTTTAGTATTCAGATTACTACTGCTCAAAGATGATGCAGAAGTTAGATTGTAAAAGATGGGAGACTATCATGACTCATACTTGATGGCCGATGTTTGTTTGTTGGCGGACGTCTTTGAAAAATTATAGAAAGACCCTGCATGACACATTACAGCTGGATCCCGCGCATTACATTTCAGCGCCCGGGCTGAGCGGGGGAATGCTTTTTTTTTTTCCTTAAAGTTTAATGGAGTAAGATTGATTTATGTAGATTTACCAATGATTCTGATGATGAAAACGGAGTTGGTGGAGAGGGAGGGAATTCGTATGGTATCGCATCATTACTGTAAAGCAAACAACAATTTACTTGGAGACTATGATCCAAGTAAAAAGGTCTAACTATCTAATGTATTTAGATGCAAACAAATTCTGTATGGATGGGCTATGCGCAACACCTCCCATTAAGCACTTTTAAAATGACACAAGCGTCGATCCGAAAAAAAAAAACATTCAAAAGCATTAAGTGGTTGGGCAGTTTGTATCGCAGGGTCAAACAGCGTGGTTCATTCTAGAAGTTGACTTAGAATATTCTCTGAACTCCCATGACCTGCATAATGACTATCACTAGCTGCAGAAAGCCTAAAGATGAATCCAAGAGAACCGCTAAACTTGTTTTGCCATAATCTTCGCCGGCAAATAAATAATTATGTCAGTCATTACAGACTTCTACAATTTATTTAAGGCATGGTTTGAAGTTGACAGCTGTTCATCGTATAATTGCTTTTATTCAGAACAGTTCATGAAACCATACATCATAACGAAAACTGATCTCAGAAATAATCCACAGATGCTTTCAGGAAAAAGACTTTATCAAAGTTTAAGACACAACAGCTGTTTTGGGAAAGACTATGGAGAATCCGCACAGCGCAAGATGTCAGATTGGTCACCAGAGAGAACGAAGCAATTAGTGACTTCAAAACAAATTATCAGGCGTTAGGAGATTTCAATGATCAGCTCTTTTGGTATATAATGAAAAAAAGAAAGTCAAAATTGGACAAACCTGTATTTATTGGGTTTACTGTTTTAGAATTATCAAAGCTTTTAATGTTAGAGTTTCTTTATGACTACTTTAAACCCTTGTATCCAGAGTCCAGAGTGCTTTACACAGATACAGATAGTTTTGTTATAGATATCCCTACTGAAGACATCTATAAAGACATGGAATTAGAAGTAGCATAAAGGGCATGCAGGATGGTACGACACATCCGATTACCCTAAAGATTCGCCTTTGCATTCAATTACCAACAAGAAGGTTTTAGGAAAGATGAAAGATGAATTATCTGGAAAGGTGATTAAGGAGTTTGTTGGGTTAAGGTAAAAAATTACAGTATTTCGTGCCAGGAGAAAACCATCAAAAAAGAAAAGGGGAATATCTCGCAGTGTTGTGCAGTCAAACATATCACATGACAACTACAAAGAGGCATTGTTTGACAATAAGACTTTTCATCATGACAACGTAAAACTACGATCTAATCTACATGAGATCAACACAACTGTTGTAACAAAGAAGTCATTAGATAGAACAAACACAAAACGTGTGTTTGTTAATCCAGAGTTTTCATATGCAATTGGACATAGGAGAACAGCATAATTACATACCTTCTTCACGAAGAGTTTATATTCGGGTCATATTTTTCCTGAAATTTATTTAGAAGATCAATGCATCATTTCCAATTTATTCAATTTTCTTATTTGCTTGGCGTGCTCGAATTTTTTTTATTATTTCACATATTCTTTCTCCATTTTGATAGTCAAAATTGGGATTAGGGGTGTAAGTGCTCTGGCCGCTCTGCCCTGTGCCAAGGAATCCTCGTAGCTGTTTCTTTAACAGCAGAATACGTATCATTTGATTTTGCATTAATTCCCTAATAGCAGAACACGCCCTAAATGATTCTCGTAGTAATTCAAAGGTCTCTTTATTTATCCTTCTTGATTCCGTTCCATGTTCTTTCTTTTGGGCTTCCATTTTAGACTTAAATATATTTATGTAATTAAAATTAATTAAGCGGAACTGTGTCTGGCGGGATTATCTGCAGTTCTTCTTTCACAAAAGATCTTTGAGGAGCTGGTTGTTTTGTTGTGTCAGTTTCTCGTAAATAATACACGGGCGGATTCATCTTTACAATTCTTTTTATTTCATATGGATCAACACTCCAAACTGGATCTGTTGCCCTGATGCGAGTGTCCCCTTCTGCTTCCCCGGTAAATAAAGGTACCTTACTTTCAATCCAAATGGTAATAGTTTGCTGGATGAAGACTCTCCTTCAACAACATTTATTGTTTTTCTTTTGATTGCTTGTACTGGTTTTAGCCCTTTAAATTCTTCATTATTCATTGCGCGCAAAACTGAGGGCAGTCTTCTAACCCATTCTGTGTTGCGAGAATTGTCAATCAGCTCTCTATGATACTGGTAGGAGAAAAGCCTTTCAGCTAACTGTTTGTTAAAGTTTTCAACTAAAGCCTGTGATCTGTGAACTCCCGGAATGCCTCTTTTAATGGTAACTCTATGTTTTAACAATAATTGATTCACTCGGCCTTTAAATTCTTTTCCATCATCGACTTGAATCATGCGAGGATAAGTTAGCGGGCCTCGTTGGTATATCAGTTGTATGGCAACAGCAACAGCAGAAGCACTCTTTTGTGTTAATGGTTCTGCATCTTTGTATCTTGAAGCTATGTCAATGACTGTGAGTGCGTACTTAAATCTTTTTCGTCTAATCGTATCATGGGGTAAATATAGAAGATCCATTTGATGGGTGTCGTTTGGAGTTGTATTCACAAAGTGTGGTCTCTGTATTCGTCTAGGTGCAGGTAAATAAATTTGCCAAATCGCTTGTTTAGATAACCATTCTTTTGCTGTTTGTTCACTGACTCCCACTGCTTGGCTTAGCTTTTTTATTGCCGTGATTCCCTTCCAATATCCTTTTGGCGAATAATAGATTTTGTTCATTTTTATTCAGCCAATATTATGCGCAACAAAATACACGACGGTCATACCAAAGACAATAAACCCGATTTCTTGCATCTTTTGTTTTTTCTGATGGGTGATAAAAGTCACTGAATTTTGGTGGGGGCAATGTCTCGATTGGTTTGCCTGTTACAAGATAATATTCTTTTATCGCTTGGTCAACATCTTTAAATGTGTAAGCTGCATGTCCCTGTTTTTCAGAGTATCGTTAATAAAATCTAACTGCTTAATTCTCTGCTTTTCATAGGCGTCTTGTGCTGCGGCTAGTTGCTCCATAGCTTTGTTATGCTTTTTCTCTCGCCGTCGTCCCGTAGTTTACTAAATGCGTAATTACTTCCGCTAAAAGCAAGCGCATTCACTACTGCACCGCCTATCATCATTACGAGTGAAGCCATTTTTTATAAATGTATTTTTTTTACATATTTATATTCTCTGGAATTATATCTTGCTTAACTAAAAAATCTTTCGTAGCAAATGAAGCTGCTATAACAGCAATCAGCTTTGCTAAATCCTCAAAGTCTAGTTTGCCAAGATCCGCTGGCTTTATTTTTAACAAGCTTTTACCAAGCATTGTGTATCCTACACTTAGCCCCCCAATAACAGCAGAATGGTATACAAGGTTGGTAACAGTTTTTTCGGCGCTCATTTTTAAAAATAAAATAATTATAATTAATAAAAAACATGAACAGCGATGATCTACTACAGCTGCAGAGCGACCTAATCCGTCTTGGACTTACAAATGAAGAAGTTGATGACCAAGCTGTTATGCCCCAAAAGGAGAGGTTGTATTCTTTGGCAGCATGTGGAAAAACAAAACAGTTCCTCGGAACTGAATTCAGCATAGAACAGATTCAACAGATGTCGCCGCAAGACATTATAAAGTATCATAACATGTATGAAGCGCAGCTAGGATCAAGAATGGTAAAAAGTGTAGGCCAAACGGTTCTTAGGTTGTACACTAAACTAGTAGGCCGATTTGCCCCCATTGATTCTGAACAAGATTTTATGTATGATTTAACGCAGGATCCAGTTTTAACAAAGTCATTAGAGTCCCTAGGATGTGATCTATACTACAGATTTGGAACATTGTTATCGCCGTTAATCATGGGATTAATTACTTTTAATCATATAGATTTTATTTCCCTTCAAAATGACCGAGCCAGAAAATCAGCAGAATCAGAATCAGAAAACATTGAATCAGGTGAAAGTGGTCACTAAAACACCTCATCCTGGACGCATTGCGGCAGGAAAAAAATTAGCAGAGTGGAACAAACAAAAAAATTACAGTTACAATCACAAAATATAACTCATCATAAAAACATAACACCGCCAACGCCAGAACAAGTTGATTCAATGCCAGCTATAAAAACTCCATTCGATTCAAGGCCTACAGCACCAAAGTCTTCATGGAATATTGAACTTAAAACTGTTGCCATTTTTGGCGCCCTTGCTGCTGCTGGGGGCGGTTATTACTGTTATAAAATATATAAACAATGGCAACAAAAACAAAAGCAGTCAAAACAACCTGAACCACTAAATACAGAAGACAAAAACATGCCAAAACCGCCAACAACAAAAGATCGTTTTGATCCATTTGAAATGTAATAATATTTTAAGAACTTAATTTTTTGGTTTTTTGATAAAAATAGATCATGATGGATTATTATTTGTTTAAAATGATGGAGTCAATAAATAAAGACATAGAGTCTATAAAAGACATTTCCATAGACCAGAATTGTAATCAATGCGGTTGCTTAGGATGTAAGAACTTCATTAAGATCTATGCTGACCAATCTCACGCCAATGACACTGAGCAAAACATCCTCGACGATGCCGCGTTTTTTGAGGCGTGTGTGTACTATATTAGACATCTGCTGTTTAAGACAAAAACATAGATTGTATTTTTTGATAAGATAACTTAAATAAGAACTTGGTTGTACTTAAAGGATGACTTAACAGTTTTTTATTGTCCTTTGCTGAAAAATAACACCACACACTCTCTTGAAACGCATGTTCATTTAGTTCCTCACAAGGTTGAGCATGAAGGGAATGCTTTACATACAATGCTACCCCAAAAATGGGGTCCTTATTCACAAAACAATCATAACCAGGAATACAATACTCAGGCATGTTTATATCCAACTGTCGTTTAGCTTTAATTTCAGTTAACGCAATCACACTCGCATTTTTTTCTTGAATCAATGAAAATAACTCGCTCTTCTTGTTCAAGAAACTATCCAGATTTGAATAAATTACAGTGCAACTATTTGAACAAGATGTATCTTGATCAATATTAAAACTATGTACATTTTCATTCACATTCAGTCACTGCTTCCCTCCCCCCCCACCTGCTCCAGCACCACTGGCCAACCTCTTAACAATTTTCCCACCTCTTATGATCCAGTCATTATCTCCTGTTTCCTTCTTCTTGGTTTCAAGCAAGTTCTTCAATTCCCTGTGTCTCTGCCTCTGTAACGGGGTGAAGTCTGGATTGAAATAGATTTTTTCCTCTCTTTGTTTTCCCTGGTTTAAGGTACCATAGTTCCTCAGTATTATTTCTTTCCCTTTTTCAGAACCAATCTTGAATCTAAGTAACCTCGGTTTGTCAGATTTTTTCCCGAGTCTGACTGGTTCACAAACAGATTCATCTTTGAGTTTGGCATCAATCTTTTCTAGCATTTTCTTCACCCTCAGCAAATCCTCTTTTTCTCTGTCCTCCTGACTAACTTCATCACTCTCTCTCACTCCAACTACAATCACATTTAATTTTCTTTTTTCAATCTCTCCCCTTTCGTCCAGAGCCTCTGCCAATTTCCTCTCAACAGCCTTCTCTATTTTTTGATCTAAGGACTCACCTGTGTATCCAGTTTCAAGTTTTACCAATTTATTCTCCATGGCTTCAATCTTTGCGATCAAGTGGTCAAGTTTGTCATCTTTCGCATCCCTTTTCATACCTTTACCTTGAACACACTGGGGGCAAATCCACTGAATGTATGTTTTGTCAGACTCACATAAGAAGTCAAATTCTGACTGGGTCAGTTCTGAACAATCAAAGTGACACCATTGTTTGCAGTCATGGCACTCAATTCCTTTTTCATCATCCTCAACGGCTGAATCACACGATGGTTTTAAACACATGTAGTACTTGCTTCGTACTGAAGCCGGAGACGGACTGGTACTGGTAGTAGTACTACCATTAACACTGCCTCGACCTTTCCTTGGTTTAACCATCTCTTGACAGTTTTCCCAGTAAAGAAAACAAGCTGAGTGTAAAAGACTAGATGTAAATTTTGTAAATCACCCACTGAACAAAGTGTTAATTGTTATTTTCAAGTGCACAACATCCATCCATAAGTGTTACAGTGAGTGAACACGTTCAACGCAACACATTTGTTAAGTCCGTGACACAACTCAAAAACCCTCTGAACATTTTTCAAAACGCCTGACTTCAATTTATACGATGTCTTAGTATATAGTTTTACAGTTTTTGAAACACTGGAGACCACTTTTATGTCAAATACTTATAATAAAGTGAAAATAATTTAACAGCGAAAGTTCAGCGGCCTCCTTCCTTCGCGCATGCGCAACCATAAAAAACTGTTACTTGGATGTATGTATAGAAGTCCTAGTTCATATGCTGAGAATGATACTAAACTTTTGGATATTTTACATTCAGATATTATTAAAAAGTTCGATCACGTCTGTATAATGGGAGACTTTAATTATCCAAAAATAAACTGGCAAGAACCCTCGAGGGAAAACGAAGTGCTTGTGGAAGCAGTTAACGATACATATCTGATTCAGTCTGTTCGCAGTCCAACTAGAAGAAGAACAGGACAAAAACCTAGCTTGATTGATTTGATTCTTGTAAACGACGATAACCTGATATCTGACATTGAACACCACAGTCCAGTTGGGAAAAGCGATCATGATGTGTTGATATTTGATGTATATATCGCAATTGATGACTGTGACAAGCAAAGCAAACATCATAAATATAATTATGCAAGAGGGAACTACAACAAAATGAGAGAGGATCTTAGAAAGGTTGACTGGACTGAGTTAGATAGTTTAGACGTGGAAACATGTTGGTCAAATATAAGAAATAAAATTCAAGAAGCAGTGGATTTATATATACCCAAAATTGGAAGTAAAGGCAACAAGAATTTAAGACCAAAGTGGATGAGGAAATCTGTATTAAAGAAAATTAAAAAAAAGTACAATTTATATAAAAAGATTTTTGATCACACAAGATGGTATAGATTACCAAAATTATATTAAGTTAAGAAATGAATGTTCTAGAGAGGTGAGAAAAGCGAAAAGAGACTATGAGCATAAAATTGCAAAAAATAGTAAGAAGAATCCTAAATGCTTCTGGAAATATGTCCGCTCAAATTGAATGTCAACTCTTCAATTAGTCCCCTGAGAAAAGAAGATGGTAATATTGCAGTTAGTGATAATGATAAGGCCGAGGTGCTAAATAAATTCTTTTCTAGTGTATTCATACATGAAAATATTGAAAATGTTCCTGAAATCGACAGCGCCTCTTTATCTGATGGAAAAACTCTGTGTGATATAGTCATTACACCATTAGCGATAAAAGAAAAATTAAGTAAATTGGATGTTGCTAAAGCTTCTGGTCCAGATGGTTTACCAGCTAGAGTACTAAAGGAGTTATGTGTAGAACTAGCAGTGCCTTTGTGTGTGCTGTTCAATAAATCAATAAGTGAAGGAGTGGTACCCAGTGATTGGAAGTTTGCAACTGTAACTGCTATATTTAAAAAAGGCACCAGGTCTGACCCAGGAAATTATCGCCCTGTAAGTTTGACTTGTATCCTTTGCAAAGTGCTTGAGTCATTTGTGAGAGATGCAATAGTAAACCATATGAATGATTTTTCCTTATATTCAGATTGCCAACATGGATTTAGACAGGGTAAATCTTGTATGACACAACTTTTAGAAGTAATGGAAGATTTTACAAATATGATCGATGATGGGCTTGCTTTTGACGTAATTTACTTGGATTTTAGGAAAGCTTTTGACTCTGTGCCCCACTACCGATTGTTAAAAAAATTAGAAGGTTTATGGTATAAATGGGAATATATACAACTGGATTAAGAGTTTTCTTTCTAATCGAGTACAAAGGGTGAAAGTTGGAAATAATTATTCTTCAAATATAGATGTTGTAAGCGGTATTCCGCAGGGAAGTATTCTTGGACCTATTCTGTTCACAGTTTTTATAAATGACCTGCCAGAATGTGTAATTAGTTCATGTAAAATATTTGCAGATGATACGAAAATATATGATCCTGTAAGTAACCATCTTAAATTACAAGATGATATTGATAATCTAATTAAGTGGAGTGAAACATGGAATTTATATTTTAATCCAGTTAAATGCAAGGTTATACATTATGGAAAAAATAATCCGGAGTATACATATACTATGAAATATAATGATGCTGTCTCAGATGTTGATTCCGTTTCAGAAGAAAAAGATCTGGTGTAATGTTTGATAGCAGTCTGAAATTTGACAAGCACATAAACAGTGTAATGATGAAAGCAAATAAAATGCTCGGCATAATCAGACGGTCTTTTTCATATTTGGATACTGAAGTTTTTACATTACTATATAAGGCATTAGTTAGACCCCACCTGGAGTATGGAAATGTGATATGGAGCCCTTATTTAAAAAGGCAATCAGCAAGTATTGAGAAAGTACAAAAAAGAGCCACCTTGTTAATTAAGGAATTCAAATATGTTAGCTATGCAGATAGATTGCGAAGGTTAAATTTACCATCGTTAAAGTTCAGACGAATAAGGGGAGACTTGATTGAGACTTACAAGCTATTTAAGGGACTTAACAGTACAAATTTAACACATTTTTTCAACTAACCACTAATCAAATTACAAGAAATTCTGATAACAAAATCCAAATTAAATATTGTCGCACTAATATTAGAAAATTTTCATTTAGTAACAGAGTGGCACCGTATTGGAACAAACTACCTGCGCACATTAAAAAAGCAAAAGATTTGAATACTTTTAAAAACCTTCTGGATACTAACGCTGAGTTAAATATGTTAAAATCTCAATTTGATTGATAGAAATAAAGTAATAGAATAGATTAAAATATATCCTGAGCATATGCATGCATTAAGCAACCAATGTTTATGAAATAAGATGATTGGGACACAAAAAGCTGTGAGGCTATCAAAGTCCCAAGTGAACTGAACTGAACTGAACTGAACTTAATTACAATCTTGAGGTAACTTGAGTAAGAACTTAAGGATGACTTGAGGACAACTTGAATAAGAACTTAGAAGTGACTTGAGGATGACTTGATTAAAACTTAATTAAAGAACTTGAGGTGACTTGATTAAAAACTTAACTAAAAACTTGAGACGACTTGGTTAAGAACTTAGAACGACTTGATAGCAACTTGAATAAGAACCTATAGCAACTTGATGAAACGTAAAATAAAAAACACAATCCATTGGGGAGACAACTCCTATTATTCTAAAGGGTTGCTTTCCTTCGTGCAAACCCTTCAATTATTGGCTTACAAAATTATAGAGCTGGGTGGCAACGCATTTGTCACTTTACTAGTAGGCGACTGCCCAACGCAAATCAGCCCGTGTCAAATTACACAAAATTACCTAGCCAGGGCAGCAACGCGTGCCAGTGATCCAAAAATCTAAGTAGCCCCCTAATAATATGTAGCTACATCCCGTTGAGTATTTAATTCATCAAGAGCAGCTTTCAATTTTGTTTCATTATCAATCAATGATTTTAATTTTTGTCCTTCTAGTTTTACTCTTTCTTCTTGATTCACTCTTTGTCTCTTTATCTTTCGCAACTCTTTTCTCTTTTTTAAATGGAATACTGGCCAAAAACTTTCAACAGTTCTTGGTGTTCCCGATGTTGTTGCATGATCCAGCATTTTGAAACTAACTGCATGTCTCCAAGAACACGAAACTATAAACAGTGTCAATACCTTTTTATATGTCAACGCTAAAAAACAATGTCACAGGTCAAAGCAAAAGAAACAATGTCACAGGTCAAAGCAAAAGAAACAATGTCACAGGTCAAAGCAAAAGAAACAATGTCACATGTCAAAGCAAAAGAAACAATGTCACATGTCAAAGCAAAAGAAACAATGTCACAGGTCAACGCAAAAGAAACAATGTCACATGTCAAAGCAAAAGAAACAATGTCACAGGTCAACGCAAAAGAAACAATGTCACATGTCAAAGCAAAAGAAACAATGTCACAGGTCAACGCAAAAGAAACAATGTCACAGGTCAAAGCAAAAGAAACAATGTCACAGGTCAACGCAAAAGAAACAATGTCACAGGTCAAAGCAAAAGAAACAATGTCACAGGTCAACGCAAAAGAAACAATGTCACAGGTCAAAGCAAAACAAACAATGTCACACGGGCAGAAATATGTCACACAAGCAGGCGCAAGTCACAAAACTTGCTTTGGCATAAATATTCTTACAGCAGAGCTAAGCTTGTTAACGCTGGCCGCCAAAGCCCGCTGTGCCTGTTCGCCATGTCATAAAACCCAACACCGCAATTAAGTAATGAGACGCCAGCCTTATGACGGGCCTCTGTATTCCGTGCATAGGCCAACCCCACACTTAACTCATTAAGCTCTCTGGTTTCAGAACTCTGCACAATAGTAGGTGGGTAAGGTCGGCCGAATCATGTTTGTTTGTCTAACAGTTAAAGCCTGTAGTTTTATTTTACATGAAAGACAGAGATGCATTTGATGAATGTTTGTGCGAAAATGATGTTATTGAAAATGATCAAGAAAAACATAGGATTAAGCAAAAATTAAAATCTAAAAAGTTTAGTAAATTAGTATTGAAAATGGATAATCCTACACAGTATGTTTGTTTGTAGGGTCGTTATTTTTGGTTATTGAAGTCTTACTTGTCAGAGAACAGCATTTTACCAATCCTGGGTCACTTCGTCCGAAACTGGTTGAGGACGAAGTGAGCCAGGATTGGTAAAATGCTGTTCTCTGAAGCCAAAGCGACGTACACGGAATATATGTGGTATACCATGGTCACACATGTAGATGCATCAATACAAATTATTAGTTGTTCATCACACAGAGAGACAGACAGACAGACAGACCGACAGAGAGCGTTTTTCACAAATAGTAGACTTGTTTCTGTGAGCGAAAGTTTTTGAAAGAAACACAGAAAGTGATAGTAGAGATCATTCGAAAGCATTTGGACGGGCAAAATACTGTTGTTGTTGTTGTTGTTGTTGTTGTTGTTTGTTGTTGTTGTTGTTGTTGTTGTTTTAAGAAAAGAACGAACCATTCTCTGAGATTCTGACAAGTAGTCAGCCTTGTCCCTTTTCTCCTTGCAGCCAAGGTTGGTCGATTCAGCGTCTGCGCCATCTCCTCCACACTGGATGTTTGGTGAATTATATGGGGAACCCAGCAAACTGCTCCCATAAAACCTTTCTGAGGTTATCCAGCGGTAAGGGCCCCACGGTGAACTTGCATACTTCATGAAAGAACGTACCATGGCTTGGTAAGCAGAATGTTTCAGGGTCCTAGTGGAAACCTCGATGTTCCTTCTGACAAAGCCCAGGGTTCTTTTTGTTTCGTTGACTGTACTGTCGATGTGGGGTCCCTACTTCAGATCCTTGCTGAGGGTGACACCAGGGTACCTGACCTACCCTCAAGCTGGAGCGGGTGGCCATGTAATGGGTAGATGTGT
>JAFLJL010015910.1:47500-62026 GCA_018398815.1 Conus ventricosus | reverse complement strand
CACAAAAACACAACACACCACACACACACACCACCCCACAACACACACACAACACCAGAGAGAGAGAGAGAGAGAGAGAAAAGAGAGAGGAGAGAGAGAAGACAGACAGCAGACAGACAGACAGACAGACAGACAAAAACAGACAGACAGGAGATATACAGTCACACAAAACCACACAGACACACACACACACACACACACACACACACACACACACACACACCACAACACACACACACAACACACACACACATACATATAAGAACTGCCACTTAAAACAAACAAAAGCACAACAACAACAACAACAACAACAACAACAACAACAACGCAATTTTTCCCCCATTCCTTTTGTTTCCTGCTTAAAGCCATGCATTACAGCCCAGTTAAAGCTGGGGACAAAATGCAATCTCCCTTTGCAAAACATACCAGTTAAAGCTAGGGGCAATGTGCAATCTGCCATGCAAAACGACCTGTTAAAGCTAGGGGAAAATTTTCAATCTGCCAGCAAAACAGACCTTTTAAAAAGCAGGGAAAATGTGCAATCTCCCATGCAAAACAGACCTGTTGAAGCTAGGGGAGAGAACAGTAATATGCCAATCCTGACTCACTTCGTCCTCACCAAGTTCGGACGAAGTGACCCCAGGATTGGCATATTACTGTTCTCTGACAAGTAAGACTTCAATAACCAAAAAAATAACGATTATCTACAGACAGACATACTGTGTAGGGTTATCCGTTTTCAATACTAATTTACTAAACTTTTCAGATTTTAATTTTTGCTTAATCCTGTGTTTTTCCTGTTCATTTTCAATAACATCATTTTCGCGCAAACATTCTTCAAATGAGTCTCTGTCTTTCATGTGAATAAAACTACAGTCTTTAACTGTTCTCTAAAGTCTTTAAAACCGAGTTAAATTTTTGGCATAAAATCCACACACTTATCCCAGCATGTCTTCCGCTGAAAGCTAGTTTCGACAAAGTGTTTCTCCCTTTTAACTATGTCTCTTTCTGCCGAACAGTCATCTATAATATAATAGTGTCTGCGTTCCTTCAAACAGTCTATAAAACGTTCTAAACACTCACTCAGTTTATTGCTAGGATCAAAAAATATATGTTATCATCTGCCCATTAAACCTTCTATCATGATATGCTTTGTTCCATTTAAGTGTTGGACAGAAAACCGCAATATGAGCAAAATTATAACGATAAAACTGTTTGTAACAGGTCGAGGATAAATATTGTTTTCCCACAACCCGTCTGTCCACAAATCAATGAACAATGAGGGTTTTTGGGCCCTAAAGTTTTTAATGCTCCCTAGTTTATAACAGAATTTAATCTAATCCGTTATTGTTTTTATCATGCTTTCTGTCAAACTTGTTCAGTATAATAAAACCCTATGAGGCCTAAATGTGTAAGATTAATCCAATTCAGTTCTGTAAGTTTGTTTCTATTAATTCAACTTTGGTTTTTGTTGCTTGTTGTTTTGACTTAATACCCCAAAAAATTTGTGAAGAACGACGAGGGAAACTTTTTAAGGCTTTTTTAACGTCTAATTTTTGCACAAATTTTTAAATTTCCCTTTTTTTAAAAGGACGCCCATTTAAACCCCCCCAAAACCCATCCCTTTTCCACATCTTTAAAGGACAAAAAATTTAAAATATAAATTGTAAACGTGTCCCAAATTTTTCTGTTTGGGAAAGAACTGTAATTTTGTAGAAGTTTTTTTTTTTACAACGGGTTTTTTTTCTGGGAGGATGTACTGCTTTTTCCCCTTACGGCTTATTTAAAAATTTTTTTTCCCGACAAATTGCGCCCGGGCATAAGATTTTAACATGAAAAGGGGGCCAGATTTGAATGCTTTTCTGAAATTTTTTTTGGCGGCTAAAATTGTAAATGGGCTTAAAATTTTAAAATTTTTTAATTTTCCAATTTAAATAGGGTTCTAAGTGCCATTTGAGGTCAGGTTTTCGAACTATTTTATATTCTTTACGGGCCAACATTTTTTGCCTCAAATTTTCCCGGGGGGGTTTTTTTAGTTTGGAAACTTTTTTTTGTCCCCCAAACCCTCTTTGCGTTTAAAAATCCCCCATTTTTAGTGTACTAAAAACCAATAAAAAGGGCCCTATTTCACCGTTGGGTTCAAAGCCCCGAAACTTTCTGCAAGGTTTTTTAAATTTCAAAGGAAAAACACCTTACGGGCGCAAAAGAAAACCCTGTTTTCTTCGGGCCCCACGCGACATTATTTTTTTGTAACTTTTATTTTTTTTCCAAAAACAATGTCCCGGTTAAAACTTTTAACAACTTTCCCCGTTTTGGGCCCTTTGTTTTTTAAATTTTAAAAGGGATCCGACCCCCCCCAAAAAACAAAATTTTTTTTAAACTGAAAATTAGGGAATTTATAATTTCATAATCGCAATATGCAGTTTTCCCCTGAGGGAAAGAGCTCTTAAAACATTTGGGGGTTTTCCATCTTATAAGTTTTCATCAGGGGCTTAGCTCACCCAAAATAAACCCATAGAGTAATGAATTAATGCAAGATCGAGCGGATTTTTTCCCTCATAAGTTGTTTTTTTTGTTTGCAACTCTAAAACTATAAAAGGGCGGGATGGGTGTTGTAAAGCCAAACTTTTTTTAGCTAGCTCTTTAAAAAAAGGAAAACCACTTCTTCTTTTTTCGGGTTTTTAAAGGGGCCAAACTTTTGTTTTTAGATTTGCATTGTTAATTTTTGAGAGAAATGTTGAATTTAACCATTGCTTCTTTTAGCGAGAAAAACCCCGAAATAACCATCGGTAGGGTTTAAAGGGGCTAAAAATGGGCCCTTTTATTATTAACTTTTCAAATCTTATTTTTCTCCTTGGTTTTGGCAATATTAAACCAAAAGTTTTTGAAAAATATTTAAAGGAGCGCGACCGTTTTGGCCCCGCAATTGTTAAAAATAGCATGTTCAAAAAAACGAAGGACGGTCTTGTGTTTTATTTTTACAAACTTTTTTTTTAAAACAAATTAAAATGATGCATTCAAATATACTGATGCAAAATTTTCTGTTGGGCCCCCACTCCCAATTCTTAAAAATATAGCAACGGGTTTTTACTCTTGACTTTGCTGTGACCCAGACGCCTCTTTTCTTTTAAAAAGGTGAGTACTCCATTGAAGAGCTATTTTAAACCCCCCCTATTAAAAAGGGACCACATCAAGAAAGCGGGGTTTTTGGTCTTTCCGTTGCGGGTTTTAAACAGAACCATTTAAATTTTTGCTGTGTTTTGCGCTTTAAAACTGGGTGTAAAAGGGGGCGTAAGCGATTTTTTAAAATCCCCAGGGCCTTTGGGGTGGGGCCCATTGTAAAATTTTTCATTTCATTACCCCTTTTTGGGCCCGTTTTTTTGGCTAAAATCCCAAGCGCCATTCCCAAAAGACAAACCGTTTAATCCACTCAGCAACGGGGTTTAGACATGAGGTTTTTGAAAGGATCTGTAAGGGAATTCAAATTAAACATCAAACAACTTTAGACAAAAGTTGGATTTTAAAACATGGCCTAGGGCCCCTTTATTTTCGGGGCCCCGCACAGAAGTATAACGGGGGACTGGCACCCTCCTTTAAAATCTTTTTTTTTTGGCACAATGTTACCCCGGGGCCCCTACGCAAAGCAAAACAGCATGGACAACATTTATCTATGACACTTCAAAGGGCCCCTAACTAGGGGGGGAAATAAAAACAAAAAACCCGGACTCTTTTCGTATTTTATTTTTGGTTTTTTGCTAGGGTCGCAAGCACGGGAAAGGGGGGAGCATAACTGACCCTTTTACGGCTTTGCCGCAAAAAAAACAATATTTAAAGCAAATTTAGGGGGACGCCTTTAAATTCTACATTTTGATTTACCTTCATTTTCCCAAAGGGGGTACCAACATTTTTTTTACAATACGCAAGATCGAAAGTAACTTTGCTTTTGGGCACGGGTTTAAACATCTCCCTTCTGACCTCAAAACCCCAGATAGGTACAAAATAAACTATAAAAATAAAATTTCTTATAGCAGGCAATAAAACAAAAGGGTTTGGGGAAAAAAAAAGGGACATAAATTCTGACCCCAGTAATATTACAAAAAAAAAAAACCCCCAAGTTTAAGGGTTTTCCAACCCCCGAACCCAAAACCCCAAATCATTGAAGACTCACCCAAAGCTCGCGGACTTTTCGGGGATGCCCTGAAAATAAAAAAGACAGGGGCTTGTTCTTGGTTTTAACGGGCATAGGTTACTTGGTCTTTATTTTTAACTAAATGGGAACCCAATATTAAAAGAATTTAATGCCTTTAAAGGTGCTCGGCCTTTAAAGCCAACTACTTTGTTTGTTTGTAGACAAAACCAGCAAAACAATCCCTTTCTAATATCCCGGGTAAAGAGTCTATAGCTTTCCAGCAAATTTTTTTAATAAATTCAAAAAATTGATAAAGCTGTTTTTTTTCCCCAAATGTTTTTACAGGGGGAAAGGCGTGGGGGTGGAGGCACTGAATTTTGACCACCCCCGCCTGTAATAGCCAACACCGGGTGTCTTTTTGCAAATCCTAAGGCGGGTTTAACCTTCTAATGTGACTCCTTGCTCCTAAACAGTTTTGGGATTCGTTCTGTTTGGGGTTGGGGTTTTTCTAAAAAATTTTTCCGGAATTTTTCCCTTATTCTTTTCCCACTTGGGGTTCGTTTTGGGGTCTCGGTGTATCAGGGGCTTCTAGTTTTCTGATCCTCTTTTAAAGTTTTTTTGGTTTTTGGGTTATTTTTTTCTTTAATACCCAGGCCCTAATTGGGCCCTTTCAGCCTCAACAGTTTTTTTTTTTTCTCTTTTTTATGCCTTTTTGTTCACCTATTTTTGCTAAATGTTTGTTAATTCGCCTTTATGGTTTTTAAAGCATGATAAAGGGGCCTTTAAATTTCTCGCTGGGTAGCGGGACGGGTATAGCCCCTTTAATGCTGTTTCTTTTTTTTAAAAAAGGGTTTTGCTTCTATTCCCAATTTATTATTTCATCTCCCAAATTGTTTTAAATTCTTCAATTTCCTGTTTTTTTTTTGGGTTTAAACTTTTGGGGAATTTCCTGCAGTGGGTTTTTTGGTTTAGCAACTGAACCCTTATCAAATTTTTGGTTTAAAATCCAAGGCGTTTTTGATTTTTCCACACTGAGTCTTTTTTAAAATTTGAAATCTTGGCTAAAAACTTTTTTGGGTTTCGGGTTTAGTTGTAAGCCAAAACAAGTTGTCCTTGATTTTTTTTTACAGACAAATGTTCATTTTTTTAATTCAAAATCTTTTGGGGGTCTATAAATTCGGGGGGTTTTCTTGTCCTAAAACTTTGTAAATTTTTTTTAACCTTACTTTCTGTTAATTTAAATGCCGCATTGAGAGCGTTGAGCGTTTTGTTTTAAAAGGGGAATCTTTTCCTCATGTCGTCCCCCAAGGATCAAAAACATCATAATCTTTTTTCGCTTAAATTTTCCGGGAAATGTTTTTAAAATTTAAAAACCCTTTTTTTTTTTTTTTTAAAAAAAAATGTCACAAGCATAGGGGCTCGATTCTTAAACCCGCATAGAAGACGAAAAAACCCTTTTGGCTGAAGGGAAAAAAACGGAAAATTATGTTCCAAAAAATCCAACTATTGATGCGGATCAAATTCTTACTGTAAAATTTTCCAAAACCTGGGAGAAATCAGTGATTTCCCAAGGCTTGCCGTCTTACTTTAAAAAAATAAAAACCTCGCTTCAACAACAGACACAAACAAAACAGTTGTCCAAAAATTTTTGGGGAGGGGCAATCGTTAAGAAAATTTCTATAAAAATTGAGGGGCAAGAAATATTTTCTTTACAAAATGAAAACATATTTTTAACCTTTTTCTGATCTATGGCTAACCGAGAATAAAGGGACCGATCTTGCTTTAAAGGGGAAATAGATAATAAAAGAAGCATAAAACTTAAAATTAGGGCGCCACCCCGGCGCGGGATGTTAAAAGCCCCAAAAAGTCTTTAGCTCTAAATTTTGGTAGGGAAAAATCGTTTTTTCCCTTCCCTTATATTTTGGGGTTTTTTAAAAGCGCAGCCCCATACTTTAAAAGGAGCTTTAAAAAGGGACGATTGTCATATGAACTAATTTTTAATAAATTAAAAAACGCGTTATCGGGATCATCAGACCCCGGGAGCAAAGTACAGCATTTCTGACTTTTCTTTTTGAGTTTGACGTTTTTAAGAAAACCCTCACTTAGCAAGGCGGGATTGGCAACAAAAATCAGTCAAAATTAGCAATATTTTACGAAAGAGTAAATTTATCATACAACATATCCCAAAAGCAGGGCGGGACACCAATAGGGAAATTTTTTATTTTTAGCGTCCCCAGCAAGATCGCTTTAAAGGGATTTTATTGCTGTGTGAAGATGAAGAAACCCTTTTAAAAGACCCGTGGGAAAAATTTTTTTAAAAACCTAAAATAACGAAAGTCAATGTAAAATTGACGGGGTCCCCAAACCCAAAACTACCACGGGGTTTTGACCTTATCATCATTTGAAAGAAATTTAAAAAAATTGTTTGGGGGGGGGAGGGGGGGGGGAAACTAACAGCCGGACCTAATGTCTAAAATTTTTCATCTTCACAATTTTTAGGGCTTTATGATTATTTAACAACAAAAAACGGTTTTTGGTTTACCTAAGGTCAACAAAAAATTAAACAGTTGCAGGAAACCCGGGGGAAATTGAGAGGGCGTAATAAACATTTCCAAATTTATAAAGAAAAGGGAAACCGAAAAAAACCCTTAATGGGCATTTGTTTTTTAAAATATGATGCGCAGCTGAATATTCAAGTTAAAAAGATTTTAAAAAATTTAAAAAATACAAAAATTTTTTTATTTTATAAAAACAAAGGGCGGTTTTAAATTTTTTCCAAATGTTTCCTACACGCCGTCAAAAGAAGAGATAGGGAGAAACCCCCAACATAAAAACCTTTTGAATTTTAAAAAACATTACGCAAAAGCAGCAAGTACTAGAGCAAGGGCCTTTCAAAAATACAGCAAAAAAACCCAAAAGAAGGGATTCCCGCTTTCCCTTTAAAGCTGTTACTTTTGTTAATATGGAGGGATCAACTATAAGTTTCTCATTTGGCAGGAACAAGTGTAGGCCTCTTAGCAACGGGCAAGGCGTAAACCCCCAGCTTTTCCTCAAAGGGGGTTTTTTCCCTTTTGTCTCGGGCCGTGTTCAAATTAAACTGTAAGGGCTGCTGGGAAAAAAAAAAAAAACTAAACTCCAAAAGCACACAGCAAAGGGCCCCCCCAATAACGGCTAAACTTAGTTCGTTTTTTAAAATTTACAAAAATTTAAAACGCTTTTTGACTCAAACATCCCCCGGATGAAGAATTTAATCGTTTTCAGGGCCGATTTTGAGACTACAAAAGACAAAAATTTTATCTTTAAAGAAAAGGGGAGGACAAAAATTTTTTCCAACAGCCGAAGCCGAGCAGATAAAAAAGGAAAGCTTAAAAAAATTAAAAAGAAACATTAAACTCCGTTTCTAAACAGCTACAGTAACAACATCCCAAGGGTGTTTATACTTTAGTTTATGATTTCCCAAACACCAAAAAAACCCCTTGATATTGATTCTGATTAAGCCCTTTTTATTTTTTTTTAAATTTTAAATTTAAAAATTTTTTAGTTAGAAAAAAAACCCCAACATGGCTAAGATAAATTTAAGGCAAGACGAAATTTTTTTGAAAAGGGAAGCTTGAGGAAAAGCGTTTATCAAGAAACACTGAATGATATTTTTTTTTTTAAATCCCTTGATCCGCAAACTTTCGGGAAACGTTTTTTTTATGCTATTTTCCCAAAATTTCCCAATAAAAAAATAAAGTAACCCGCCAAATTAAAAATAATGTTTTCTGTTTTTTAACGACTAAAGTAACAAAAAATGAAAAAAATCTAGAAATCCCGGGCTCAAAAAAAAACAGGGCTATTCCCTTTTTCATAACGACCCTTAAACCCCCCGGGTTGGGGAGGGCAAAATGCTTGCCCCAGTTTGACGCTTTCCGCTGAAGGGAACCCAAAAGAGAGGCTTGGGTTTTGGCGAGGGCGAAGTTTTAGAGATCAGATTAAAACGGCTAAGTATGCACCGATTGTTTTCCCAAAATCTTACATTCCACTGCCTCGGGGGAAAATGGTAGCGGGAAAAAAGCGTTCTAAAAAATAAAGAATTCAGAAAAACAAATGTTTCATGTGGGGTTTTCCCCAAGGGGTCATTATATCCGCAAAAAAGCAGAGAGGTATTTTAACTATTTAGCCCTTTCATCAATGACCTTAAATTTAGTGGGTGTTCCCCTTTCCCGTGAGTGTAGACCCCAAAAAGATCAGTTTGAAGAGCAAAACCCAAACCCAAAAACTGTCAAATCTACAAAAGGAAAGAGGAAACAAATTTTAACAACCCAAATTAAAATGTCCAAGAACACCCCAAAAATTGGGGAACCAGCAAAAATTTATGTGGACCTTTCTACTGATTTTTTTCACCTGCCGGGGTACCCCCAATTTCACATTGATACGAACAATTTAGTAAAGGCAAACATGCTTCAAAGAAAAGGGCAAAAAACAAGAATTTTGGGAAAAATGTTTAAAAAGAATTTTCCCTCTTATCCGCGGGGCGAACATAAGAAAAAATTGTACGGCCCCTTTTACTGTAATACAGAACTTTAAATTTCGCCCCCACCTGGATCTAAATTTTTGTTTTAAGACTGGAAAAAAATGCAACCCTTCTAGACGTTTTTTACGCAACTTCGAATCGCTTATTGTTTTCCCTTTTTAAGGGCCAGCCCCCACAAAAAAATTCGAAAAAAAGCCTTTAAAGAAATCCCCCGATCTGTTTATTTGCTTTCAACAATTTTCGGTCGGATGGGGCCCCTTCGAAAACCAGAATTTTATAGAGGGCCAGTCTGCAAAATAAATTTTTTAGAACCCCATGCAGCAAAAGGGTAATTAAATGTCTAAAAAATCTAAACTTAAACTGAAAACATAATGACGCCTGAAAACCCAAAAACAGTATGCTCACCACCACTGTTGGATTTTTGGTTTAGGTCTCTCATCAGGGCGCCCGAGAATCCAAAAGTAAGAGACCATGATCACTTAGCGGGAAATTCAAAAGGACCGCGCACATAAATGCAATCTCAATAAAAATTTTAAAAAAAAGCATAAAACTGCCCGATTTTTTTCATTTAATTGCGAGGTTACGAAATTCATTTATAATTTAAAGCAGGGACCCATGCCTTCGGGGTTTATGATTGCACCCGTCATCAGAAAAGTACATGGGGCTTTTAAACTGAAAAAAAAGTCTTTTTATGACTTATGCAGCAATGAGGGGTTTATTAGAGTCACGGCTAGTCCTTAAAGTCCCGCCCCAAAAACGGGAATATTTGAAACCCCAAATCTTTTTTAGAAAAGGGCGTTTTTTCCCTTTTGGTACTGAACAGTTTTGGGAAAGGGTTTTATGAAGATACAAATTCCGCCCAAAGCCGTTTTTTTTAGTCTTAGAGGAAAGGACATTATGATTCGTTACCACATGTCAAAATGCTGGGGAAGTTAGAGTTTAAAAAAAGATGGGGGGAAACCCCTGGGCTTTCCCACTTAATGGTGATGTATGTTTGTTGGCGGGGTTTTTTGAAAATTATAGAAAGAATTCATGAAAAATTCAGCCTGGATCCCCCGCATTACAATTTTTCCCCCGGGATGAGCTTTGGGTGCTTTCTTAAAGTTTAAAAGGAGTACAGATTGATTTTTTTGGCAGATTTACCAAAGATTTAGAAGTTGAAAACGGATTGCGTGGAGGAAATTTGTATGGCGTCGCATCATTACGTAAAGCAAAAAACCAAAAACCTTGGGCGACTATGATCCAAAATAAAAAAGGGCAAATATCTCATGTATTTTTGATTCAAACAACTGGACGGATGGGGAAGGCGCCCAAAAAACTTCCTTACGCAACTTTAAAAATGTACACAGGCGGGGAACCGAATAATATTCAAAAGGCCCTTAAAGTGGTTTTGGCAGTTTAAAGCCTGATCAAAACGTGTTTTCCCTTCTAGAATTTTATTTGAATATCCCCCATGAAACCCATGACCTGCCTAAGACTATCCATTTAGCACAAAAGTCTAAAAATGGAAACCCAAAAGAGCCGCAAACTTTGCCTAATCTTCGGGGCCCAAAAAAAATTTTGTTGTCATTTTCAGACTTTCCCACAATTTTATTTAAGACAGGTTTGAAATTGACAGCAGTTCATTTGGCATAAATTTCTTTTGATCAAGGGAAAAGTTCATGAAACCATACATCAAAAAAAAAACCTGACTCAAACTAAACCCCAGATTCTCAGGGAAAAGACTTTTTCAAGTGATGAAAACGCTGTTTTTGGGAAAAATATGGGGGAATCCGCACAAGCGCAAAGGGGTCAATTAAATCAACCCAAAGGGGAACGAAGCAATTAAGCTGATTCAAAACCTTTTTTTTTCAGGACTTCAGAAAATTTCCCGATCAGCTTTTTTGGGAAAAAGATGAAAAAAAAGAAAGTCAAAAATTTGACAAAAACCCGTAAATTTTTTGGGTTTACTGTTTTTGAATTATCAAAGCCTTTATGTTTGAGTTTTTTATGACTACTTAACCCTCGTATCCTGAGTCCAAGTACTTTACACAGATACAGATAAATTTTGTTTTAAAATATCCCTAAGAAGAATCATAAAGACTTTTAAACCAAGGGGGTAAAGGGCTGCAGGGTGGTTATGACACGTCCCCCTTTTTCCAAAAAATTCGCCTTTACATTCAATTACAACAAGAAGGTTTTTGGAAAATTTTAAGGATAATTTTCTGGAAAAGGTAATCCAGGGGTATGTGGGGGTTAAAGGGGGGGGAAAAAAGTACAGTATTTCGAGCCCGGAGAAAATCATTAAGAAAGCAAGGGAATATCTCGCAGCGTTGTGCAGTCAAAAATATCACATGGGGGAACTACAAAGGGGAAACATTGTTTGGCCAAAAAGGGCTTTCCCCCATGAAAAGTTTTAAAAATGCGATCTAATTTTTACATGAGATCAACACAACAGTTGTAAAAAAAGGGAATCATTGAAGAACAAACACAAAAAAGTTTTTGGTTTTTTAATCCAGAGTTTTTTTATATGCAAAATTTTTTTTTTATAGAACCCTAAATTAATTAAAGGCCCGGGAAAGGGGGTCTGGGGGGATCACTGCAGTTCCTTTCCCTTTACAAAAAATCTTTGGGAGTGGTTGTTTTGTTTTTGCCCGTTTTTTCGAAAAAAAATACAAGGGGGGATTTTATCTTTACAAATTCTTTTTAAATTTTATATGGATCCCAAAACTCCAAAAAAGGGGTCGGTTGCCCCGAAAGCGAAATTCCCCTTCTGCTTCCCCCGGTAAATAAAGGTACCTTACTTTTAACCAAACGGTAATAGTTTGCGGATGAAGACTCTACCTTCAGCAACATTTATTGTTTTTCTTTTGATTGCATTGTACTGGCTTTAGCCCTTTAAATTCTTCATTATTCATTGCGCGCAAAACTGAGGGCAGTCTTCTAACCCATTCTGTGTTGCGAATTGCCAATCAGCTCTCTGTGATACTGGTAGGAGAAAAGTCTTTCAGCTAACTGTTTGTTAAAGTTTTCAACTAAAGCCTGTGATCTGTGAACTCCTGGAATGCCTCTTCTAATGGTAACTCTATGTTTTAACAATAATTGATTCACTTGGCCTTTAAATTCTTTCCATCGTCGACTTGAATCATGCGGGGATAAGTTAGCGGGCCTCGTTGGTATATCAGTTGTATGGCAACAGCAACAGCAGAAGCACTCTTTTGCGTTAAACGGTTCCGCATCTTTGTATCTTGAAGCTATGTCAATGACTGTGAGTGCGTACTTAAATCTTTTCGTCTAATCCTATCAGAGGGTAAATATAGAAGATCCATTTGATGGGTGTCGTTTGGAGTTGTATTGACAAAGTGTGCTCTCTGTATTCGTCTAGGCGCTGGTAAATAAATTTGCCAAATCGCTTGTTTAGATAACCATTCTTTTGCTGTTTGTTCACTGACTCCAGCTGCTTGGCTTAGCTTTTTAATTGCTGTTTTCCCTTCCAATATCCTTTGGGCGAATAATAGATTTTGTTCATTTTTTATTCAGCCAATATTATGTGCAACAAAATACACAACGGTCATACCAAAGACAATAACCCGATTTTCTTGCATCTTTTGTTTTTCTGATGGTTGATAAAAGTCACTGAATTTTGGTGGGGGCAATTTCTCGATTGGTTTGCCTGTTACAAGATAATATTGTTTTATTGCTTGATCAACATTTTTAAATGTGTAAGCTGCATGCCCCTGTTTTTTCAGTGTGTCATTAATAAAATCTAACTGCTCAGTCTCTGCTTTTCATAGGCGTCTTGTGCAGCTGCTAGTTCCTCCATAGCTTTGTTATGTCTTTTTCTCTCGCCGTCATCCGCAGTTTACTAAATGCGAAATTACTTCCGCTAAAAGCAAGCGCATTCACCACAGCGCCGCCTATCATTATTGCGAGTGAAGCCATTTTTAAATGTATTTTTTCTTACATATTTATATTGTCTGGAATTATTCCTTGCTTAACTAGAAAATCTTTCGTGGCAAACGAAGCTGCAATGATAGCAATCAGCTTTGCTGAATCCTCAAAGTCTAGTTTGCCAAGATCTGCTGGTTTAATTCTTAACAAGCTTTTTACCAAGCATTGAGTATCCTACACTTAGGCCTCCAATAACAGCAGAATGGTATACAAGGTTAGCAACAGTTTTTTCGGTGCTCATTTTTTATAAAATAAAATAATTATAATTATTAAAAAACATGAACAGTGATGATCTACTACAGCTACAAGGTGGCTAAACCTTCCTGAACTTATGAATGACCAAGTTGATGACCAAGCTATTATGCCCAAAAAGGAGAGGCTGTATTCTTTGGCAGCATGTGGAAAAACAAAACAGTTCCTCGGAACTGAATTCAGCATGAACAGATTCAACAGATGTCGCCGCAAGACATTATAAAGTATCATAACAGGTATGAAGCGCAGCTGGGGTCTAGAATGGTGAAAAGTGTGGGGCAAACGGTTCTTAGTTTGTACACTAAACTAGTCAGTAGATTTGCTCCCATTGATTCTGAACAAGATCTGACGTATGATTTAACGCAAGATCGGTTTTAACAAAGTCATTAGAGTCTCTAGGGTGTGATCTGTATTACAGATTTGGAACATTGTTATCGCCATTACATCATGGGATTAATAACTTTTAATCATATAGATTTTGTTTCCCTTCAAAATGAACGAGCTGGAAAATCAGCAGAATCAGAAAACACTGAAATCAGGTGGAGAAAGTAACCAAGCCAGAAAATCAGCAGAAAACGCTGAATCAGGTGGAGACCATTAAAAATCCATGGGCGTGTTGAAGCAGGAAAAAAATTAGCAGAGTGGAACAGACAAAAAAAAATTATGTTACAGAATATGACTCATCATGAAAACATAACACCGCCAACGCCAGAACAAGTTGATTCAATGCCAGCTATAAAAACTCCATGTGATACAAGACCTACAGCGCCAAGTCTTCATGGAATATTGAACTTAAAACTGTTGCCATTTTTGGCGCCATTGCTGCTGTTGGGGGCAGTTATTACGGTTATAAAATATATACACAATGGCAACAGAAACAAAAGCAATCAAAAAAATCTGAACCACTAAATACAGAAAAAGACAACTGCACGCCAAAACCGCCAACAACAAAAGATCATTTTGATCCATTTCAGATGGAATAATATTTTAAGAACTTAATTTTAAATTTTTTTAATAAAAATAGATCATGGCGTATTATAAAATGATAAAGTCAATAAATAAAGACATGGAGTCTATAAAAGACATTTCCATAGACCAGAATTGTAATCAATGCGGTTGCTTAGGATGTAAAAACTTCATTAAGATCTATGCTGACCGATCTTGCGCAGAGAACGCTGAGCAAGATATTCTCAGCGATGACGCGTTTTTTGAGGCGTGTGTGTACTATATTAGGCATCTATATTTAAGACAAAAACATAGAACGTATTTTTTGATAATTATAAGATAACTGAATAAGAACTTGGTTGTACTTAAAGGACGACTTAATTACATTCTTGAAGTAACTTAATCAAGAACTTAATTAAAAACTTAATCAAGAACTTATTAAGAACTTGAAGTAACTTAATTAAAACTTAATTAAGAACTTGGGGTGACTTAATTAAAAATCTTAATTAAGAACTTGGGGTGACTTGGGGGTAGGAGTGTGTGGTGTACACAGGGGGGTGGGGTGGAAGGACGTGCGTGCGTGGGGTGGGGGTGGGGGTGGGGGACGTGCGTGCGTGGGGTGGGTGGTGGTGGGGGGACGTGCGTGCGTGGGGTGGGGGTGGGGGGACGTGCGTGCGTGGGGTGGGGGTGGGGGGACGTGCGTGCTTGTGTGTGCGCGCACCTTTGATTATTTATAAGAAACGAATGTTCAGAA